>PVHX01000272.1:105330-128650 GCA_004024805.1 Geosciurus inauris
GGAGGGGACAGGGCCAGGGGGGAGGGGAGGGGCCAAGTGGGAGGGGAGGAGCGAGGAGAGGCAGGGCGGGGCCCGGTGGGGGAGGTGGGGCGGAGCAAGGTAGAGTCCCACAGTCAAGTGTGGAGGGACTGGGCCTGGGTTCCACCCTGACCTAGGGCACAGCCTCATCCTCTGAGCTCCTTAAGGAAGGCTGGGAACAGGGCAGTGGCAAAGGCCTGGCATGAGCCTGCCTCTGTCTCTAAAGCCCCCCCTGCCTTTCATCCTTGGAGCCCTCAAGGTCACTGTTGTCCCCCTACTCTGCCCTGTGGCCTTGAAACACATGCACAATGCCTATGTAAGTGCCACTTCCTTCCTATAAAAATCTGTTTAGAAACCAGTCGGCAGCTAGACACGCGGGTTGGACCGTGGCTGCCAGGCGCTGATCCCAGCTCTGCCCTCCCTGCGGGGGTCTCATCACTGTAAATGGGAGGGTTGCGATCCTCCCTCGCAGGGAGGCCGAGAGGGATAAGGACAGCGTAGGAGGCACTGGGAGAAACTGCCAGGCGCCCTGGGACCCTCAACCTCTGACGTCATCTGTTCCGCTTGGAGAAAGGGTGCGCGTGTGACATGGTGATGACATCAGTGTCGCCTTGGGGAAGAGGATGAGGTCACTCATGTAAGCTCCATTAGGCTGTGCGAGAGCTTTTGAGTATTTTGTTCCTGTTCCCTGCTAATAAACTTTATATACGAGCCAGTCCACAGGTGTAGCTTGCTAATTTTTGAAGATATTGCAGTAAAACATTATTTATGTAGATGATTAAACTTTTTGGCACTCATTCACTGCCAACCCCTTAAATTTTGTGCCCAAAGTGAGAGCTTCATTCATCTCACAGTCTGGCTAACAAAGCAATTCCCAGCACATAGTAGACATTCAATTAATGACGCTGATGCATGAAATTGCCACACTAGCGCCGGCCATGTGGGTCTTCAATGACTGCAGCCCCCTACAGTGTTTGTGAGCTCAAGCTTAGGACTCCCTCCCTTGCTTCTATATTCTGGCCCGCCTACTTACTGTGTAACTTTATAAAGTTTCTTAGCTTCTCTGTGCCTCACTTCTTTATATGTAAAACTAGGCTAATGATAGTGCCCTCCTTATATGGAGGTGTGAGGATTTCAAATGACTTGATCTATCTAAAGAGCTTAGAAGAATCTGGGCTACATGATAAGCATGCAATCAATATTAACACTTCTATTATTTTTCCTCCTGGGGATAAGGGTCACTGATGGGCAAAATGGTTAAAAAAAAAAAAAAAAAAGAGTATGGCATCTGGAGAAGAACTGGTTAGAATTATTCCAGAGAAGAGGGATCCAGTTCTTAGACTGAAAGAGCTTGTTTAAATATAGGTGACTGTCCCCACTCCCAGGGATATGGAGTCCTTCTGCTAGCTCCTGAGGATCCCCTTTTTCAACACGAGAAGTGCACATAATGCAGAGTTGCAGGCACATGCGCATGCATGCACACACACACACACACACACACAGAAGTGCCTGGTCCTTGGTTCCAAGGCCTGGGCTTCCTGAGAAAAACCAGACCAGCTCCTTCCTGTCTGTGTCCTTGGAGGCTCTGCTCTGCTTCCAGGTGGAGATCTGTTGGTCTCGGCTGCTGAGGGCCTTTCCCCAGGGCCTGCAGCTGTGCAAACCTCTGGCCCTCTTGTCTCAGGCTTCCCAGTGAGAGCACAGGGCTCTGCTGAGGGTACCAAGCCCCCTGCACCCCTTAGTGAGTGTGGGAGCTCTGGCAGGGATTCCAACTGTCCAAGGGCAGGAACAGCCCCTGGGTCTCCAGCAAGACCTAGGACAGCATGTGCAGCTGGACACTGGGGCTGCGCAGCCTGCGCAAGAGGCAGAGGCAGAGCAAAGGGATCCCAGGCTCCCCAGCCACACAGCCTGCTCCCACCTGTGGCTCTGGATCTTAACAGCGCGTGAGCCTTGACTAGGTGACTTCACCTCCGCAGCCTCTTGGGCTCTTTAACCAGAAGACTCGAGCCCGCCAGGAAGAGCACCATGAGAGAGCGATATATCCTGCAGGTAAAGCCCCGCTGGTGTGTGTGCACAGCAGGTGCCCAGAGGGCAGCTGGGTCTGGAAAGTCAGGGACTGGAGGTGAGCGAGGGGTGGGGGGCACCAGGCTCGCCTCTTGCCCTCTGCTCAGCCCCCTCCTCTTCCTGACCATCCAGGCTCTCCCCCAACTCTGGGGTATGTCTTGGTTGAGCACCTGTGGTTCTGAGGTTGTCAGCTGGCTAAGGTTGCAATAGTGTGGGCTGTATTATTGAAACTAACTATATAAAAACAATCCGGTGGGGAATTCCAAAGTTTCTTTTTACTTTCAAAAATAATAATAACTGATCTGCTTCTCTGTTATTTTCCTGACTAAAGGGATTAATGTGGAAATGCCCCTGACATTTGAAATATTGCTGCTTTCATTTGTGGGAGTAGAAACTCCAGTTCACCTAATTCCACCCTGTGATCTAACACAAGAAACCAGAGGTTCTAGGAGGGAAAGTGGCTTGCAACTCGGGGTATTCAACTGAAGCTCAGAACACAGAAAATGTGACTCTCCCCCTGGTTCTCCCAGGAATGGTGCATAACTTGGACCACTGTAGATGGACAGGAGAGATACATAGGACACTTTAGGACTTTGGGACTTTGTGTTCTCCCTGAACTAGTTGGGAAGGGTGGAGCTAATGATACCAGAACCACAGCTAGCCTAGACACTTTACCCTGCCTGAAAGCATTTCACAGTGGCCAAGGGACATGGCCCAGTGTTTAATGAATGGAAGGAAGAAATTGTCCCATTACCCATCCAAGTGTTTTGCAAAATTTAAAGCCCCTACATGCATAAGTGGCTTTTTCTGCTTGTTTGGAGGAAGGTACCCAAAACAAACAAACAAACAAACAAACAAAAACACAATCAAAACCAAAAAAACACAAACTTATCACAGGTACAAGCAAAATACCTCTAAACCCCAGGTCCTGCTTTTATTCTATATGTCAGCAAAGGATAACTGCTGTGAGAAAAAAGAAAGAAAAAAACTTGGTGATCTAAAAGAAAACCATGCATGTATCCCTTAAGAGTTGGTTGTGACCTTCAGCAGTTGGCCTAATGCAAAATTAATTACTCAGGGGTCCAGCCAGGCACCTTCCCCGTCACGGCTCCATCATCCCTCAGTCCTTGGAGCCACCTGCAGACTGCCTGCATCCGCTGGCCAGCAGAGGAAGAGAAGCAGAGGACCCCTTGGGAAGATGCATGTGGGCCAGGCCTGGCAGAGCCATCCAATGTTACCACCAGTATTCCCCTCACCCGATTGGCCAGAAGTCAGGCACATGGCCACACCCAGCCACAAGGGCAGCTGGGAAATGTAGTCCAGCTGGGCCCTGGGGCTAAAAATGAAGATTGGCCAAGGAGAAGGCCCTGCCACAGTTTGTAACTTGGAACAGGTCTCTTCCATTACCCATCTTTAAATGGAGGAAATGAGGCCTGTTTGCAACCTAGACTTGTGCAGAGGATCAAAAGAAATGATGTCTGCTACAGAGCTCCACAGCAGTCGACACAGGTGGAGGGACTGTTATTAACTCATCACTTCTTCAGCCCTGGCCCAGGGCAAACAACATAGTAGGTGCAAAACAAACCACGATGCAGTTGCTGGACGTCCCCCCAGCCTCCTGAGTGTGTGTTCAGTCGTGTCTTTTGGACTCAGCCCCTCCCATTGCCATCATCCCTGAGATCACCTGTGCCAGCCGCGAGCTGAAAACAGGAAGGGTTTCATCAGAAGCCTGAGACATCCAGAGAGGCTGAGGCCTCCCTTTTTGGGCCTCTGGAAGGCTGCCAGCTGCACCTCACATTCTTTTTAGCCTCGAGGTGATGGCAACCTGTGCTTACTGAGGGCTGCTGCAGCCAGCTATGAAGGCCGGGGTGAAGCTCGTAGCCTATGGCCTGGGGACCTCAGTCCTTCTGTCTAACCCACCCACACCCCAAGCTCCAGTGGGAGAGGAGGAAAAGGCCCTAGAGATGCTGTCAGAAGTTGTCAGTGTTATGTCCAGCACCCCATACTGTGTATAAGTGGGTGCTTTGATTGTTTGCAGCAGAAGTCACCTCTCAAATAGTAACAGCTCACATTTATATGGTGTTTACCATGTGCAAGCATATCAACTAGTTTAATCTAAAAGATAACACTGTGAGATAGACATAGTTACTATGCCAATTTTATAGAGGACAATACTGGGGCATCAAACATTCATCGACCTTACCCAAGATCATGAGTGTGCTCCTTTATCATGGACGCTGCCGTTCACCAAAATCCCCACCTCTCCCGAATGTCTCCCAGACCTAGGGGCCAAGTGTCAATTATTATGTCTCTGTGCTGAAAAAGCAGTATAGAGTGTGTTGCCTGAGACCATGGATACTGAACCCAGACCACCAGGGTTCAGAGCCTAGTGCTGCTGTGTTTTCATTCTATAAACTGGAAAAGTTCTTAACTGATCTAAACCTTGGTTTCCTCCTCTACAAAGCACATCTCAAACCATCAGCTATACTTTGCAATCTCTGAACCGGAGCATCTTCAAGTCTGCTCTGTTTATCAACAGAAGTGATAATGACCCTACAGAGATGCCAACAGAGGTGGGAAACTGGAGCTGAGAAGATTCCAGCAACTTTCCCATGGCCAGTGCGAGTACCAAATCTTCAGTTAGAACTAGGCCCCTAAGCCCACCCACAGCCCTAGTCTTACTTTAATTGCATGTTTACAAAAGCCCTATCCCAGAATCTAGTAGAGACCTGGTAGAGTGCTCTACCTCTGTTTAGTAAGGTGACCTTAAATAAGGGACTTCCGGAGCCTCCATTTCTCCTCTGAGAAATCAGCTAATAAAAACACAATTCATTTTCCACAAGGCTGTGGGGATTGAATGGGAGAACATATTTGAAACTCTGTCTCCAAGCCCTGGAGATGCTGTTCAATCATACTTGGAATACTCATGTCACAATACCAGCCCCAGAAAGAATCCCTGTGGGGAAGCCCAGTGACTCCTACCCCTTCTGTGGCTCCCGTGTGCTCAGGAACCCTTATTGACTGTGCTCTCTTTAGGGAGGCCCAGCCTGGGATTTGTGGCTGCCCAGACTCTGTCCTATGTCCTTGCTAGTCCCTCAGCAGCCTACTGGATTCGAGGGCAGCCTATGTCTTGCTCAGTGTGTCCCCAGAACCAAGCCCTAAGCTCATACAAAATAGTGGCATTCTGGGAACAACAAATACTGGGGAACAGCATGGAATGTGCCTCCATTCCTTCCCATTAGGGAGGAGTTTGAAGCAGGTTGGATGGTCCCCAATTCCCTCCTCACCCCCACCTCACTATTACACAGCTCTGCTCGCTCAGAGGACAGAGATGCTGGGAGGCAAGGCATTAGCTTAGGCATGTAGGGCTGGCTGCTGTTCAGCCCATGATTGTTTTAAGGCAACGTGGCCCTTGGGTCTCCAAATGCAGTGTCTGGAGCTAGACTCCTGGGTTCAAATCCTGACAGTGCTACTTTCAAGTTATATGCCCTTAAGCCATTTACTGAAATCTCACTGGCCTCTGTTCCCCCATCTGTATAATGATAACCTACTTCAGAATTCTGGAGATCAAGGTACTAAAATCTGCAAAGCACCCTAAATAGGATGTGGTGTGTATTAAGCATAATAAAACTACTGGATAAAAATGATTGATTGGTGAAGCCAGCATGCATGGCTGATCATTAAGGCAGGTGCTCAAAGAGGGAAGAATGGATTTGAGCTCTATGAGAAGGGAAATTCCCACAGAGGCTAAGGAATGTGGCCCGGGCCCGTGAGGATGGAGATGAATTGCTTCAGTGATGGAAAATAAGAAGCACTAACATTTATGTAACATCAGCTAAAAGCCAGTCTCCGTCCTGCATGTTTGCCGTGCACTGGCTAAATCAGCACTCATGTTCCCAGCGAGGAAACTGATGTCGAGGTGTGTTAAACATCACCCACTGACCCCGCTAGTAAGTAGCACAACTGAGATTCGAACCCCAATCTTGCTGGCTCCCAAGCCTACTTTCCAACCCTTACCTAAACCAAGAGTACAGCCCTTGGTCACACACAGCACAATGTTAGTCCAAGTTCAAGTACCCGTTGCCGTATTAGAAGGCCAACCTCATGTCCAGAAGTGCCTTCTAAGCATGGACATCCACTATCCAGGGACCTAGGGAGGAAGTGGGTGGTGTAAATAGCTCTTGCCTATAGTTCAATAGGGAGGCTGATATGAGTGAAAACAGGGGGACTATTGTACAAGTCTGGGCAAAGGACGGGTTGATTAGAAAAAGCTGTTCTCATTACAATGCATAAGATCAGAATGTTCTTTTTTGTTTACTGTATATATCCAGCTTGTTGTAGATACTCAATAAATCTGTATTGAATAAACAAATGCCCATGACATTTGCAATGGGTATTGAAGCATGAATAGAAGTTTTCTAGTAAATTTGTCTAGAACTTGGCAGGGATCAGGATGTCAGAGGTCCCACAGGGCTGACAAATGGAGGAGGATCTGCTCAGAAGGAGGATCTGAAATGATTGTGTTGAGCAGCTCAGGCTCTGCTTTATTCCAACCCTCTCTTGCCTTACGTCCGTCTGTAGGGAAAGTTCCACGGGAGAAAGGGTCGGTGGGTCTCTCTCAGAATCGCTTAGCTAAATAGCCTAAAGAATTGTCCAATCCAACCTCCTCGTTTTAGCAGTGGGAGGACCAAAGCTCAATGGAGGGAAATTGACTTGTCTAAGGGCTCTGGCTAGTTAGTGTCAGGGCTAGGACAGGAAATTAGGACTTTAACTCCAGGCCTGTGTTATTTGGTTGTTTTAGGGATTTCAAAGTTTTTTTTTTCTTTAAATATTTTTTGTAGTTGTAGATGGATATAATACCTTTATTTTATTGCTCTTTATGTGGTGCTGAGGATCAAACCTAGGGCCTCACATGTGCTAGGCAAGTGCTGTACCACTGAGCCACAACCCCAGCCCTCCAAGCTTTTTAAGAAACTTATTTATCTAATTTTATACAAGTAGGACTCTTTTTTCCAATTACAAGCTTATATGGATAAACTCAGCTGTGCTGGGTAAAGCCATATGGAAGGCCAGAGGTGGCTCATATTCTCCATGAGGACAAGCTCCCGGGACACACTCCTTCCTTGACAGAGACCTAACATCTGCTCAGTCTTATGAAAGCATCATGTGAACGCCGTCTCAGCTCTCCAGTCCTGCTTCTGCTTGCCAAAAGATTCCTCCTAAGCCTCACTTCAAAACCACGGCACTGTAGATAAGGTGTTTTAATCAGCTTTTTCTCTGCTGTGACCAAAATCCTGACAATTCAAGGAGGAAAAGTTTATTTGGAGCTCACAGACTCAGATGTCTCAGTCCATAGAGGACCAACTCCATTCCTTGGGGCCTGAGATGAGGCAGAACATCATGGTGGAAGTGTGTGGCAGAGGAAAGCAGCTGGCGACACGGCACCAGGAAGCAGAGAGCTCAACTCACAACATAGAAACCACAAAGGCACTCCCCCAAGGACCCACCTCCTCCAGCCACACCTTACCTACCTGCCCACGGTCACCACTCAGTGACCATAGGGATTAACACAGTGAGTGGGTTAAGGCTCTCATAACCCCATCATTTCACCTCTAAACCTTCTTGCATTGTCTCACACATGAGCTTTTGAGGGACGCTTAATATTTAAACCATAACTGTAAGTAAAGCTCTTAGCATAGTACGTGCTCAGTAAATGTTAATGTTCTCGTTTTCATAGTCCATTGGCTCAGTCCACAGATATCAGGACAGTGGGGTCAGGAACTGCCTCTGGGAGGAGCCAGGTATAGCACTAAACACAGACCATAGCTTGCCAAGGTTAATCTCCCTAAGGAAGTGCAGGTCAGTCCACTATCTCCATTTAACAGGTGAAGACAAACTCAGACAAGTCAGCTACTTGCCTGTGGTCATAGAGGAAGTAAGGACTAAAGAAGGACAATAGTCCTCTTTTCTTGACAACCTAAATCCCTCCCTCCCTGAGATAGATAGACACACATACACACACACAGACACACACACACACACACACGTAGAATTTATCACTTTATTAAAGTGGGCTGCCTATTTTTTTCATTCAATCTTGAGAGTAGTGCCCTTCCTTCACTCAATGAATGTTTATTGAGCAACTACTGGATGCCAGGCTCTCTCCTAAGCCTTGGGAGACTTCAGCAAACAGGGACTTGAGTTCCTCTGCAGGTTTTTGCAGCATCGATAGATGGCAGACATTATATGAGTAATTAGCAGTATGATGGGATTTCCAAAGAAGTAAATGGAGTGGATTCTGGACATATATAATTATCCTCATTACATTGGCAAGGAAACTGAGGCACGAGCAGATTAAAGACATGCTCAAAAGCATAGGACAGATAATAAGCATAGCTGAAATTCCTCCCATGCTAGGTAAATGTCAGGCATTTTTCATAAATTCACTAAACTCCTCTTAACACGCAATGAAATAAGTGCTATTATTACCTTTATTTTCCAAAAGGAACCTGAGTCACAGAACTTGAACGTGACTGGCCTGAGATGACAGGCTGGGAAGCAGCTGAGTCAGGACCTCAGCCCCAGCTGTCTGGCTCCAGCCTGTGTCCTTCACTCTTTGAACTCAAGTCTGACCAACTCCGCTGCTGCTGTTTCTGTAGGAGGGGAGGCCTGGAGGATGCAGGTCTATAATCCCTGAGCCTCCTCAGTGCATAATTGCGTGACTATCCTGACTAAGAGTGTGCAGTATCAGGAAGGCCAGGATCCGGTTCCTAGGCAGCAATGGCCCCCAGCAGCATCTGGAGAGCATCCTGGCTCCTGCAGCTCCTATGTGCAGAAGTGAGGCTTCCCAAGGATGGGCCCCCGAATCCCGAGAGATGAGAAGAGGATCCGTGCTTTGGGAATCCAATACGTCCAGAGAAAGCTGCATGGCAGCTGACGTGCCTCTGTCTCACCCCCATAGCTACCTCATTCCAGCACTCATATCCTCAAGGCAGCCCAGAGGCTCAGCAGAGGGGCAGGGGGCCTCAGCCAGGTGGGGACAGGAGCAAGTCCTCTACAACCTCTTTGGCCCAAGAGAGCCTGGAGACCCAGAGAGCCAGAAAGAATCCTCTGTATGACAGTTCCTGCAGCACAAGGCCCCAAAGGGAGAAATGAGTTTAAAACTACCTAGACTAGGAGACTGGGGTGGGAGTAGGGCATAGGTTATCCAATAACCCTGGAGAAGATGTAGTCCCTGAGCCACCACTCGGAGACACATTGTGCACTTAGAAACTACGATAGAGAAGTTTAAGCGTCGTTAACTCACACCTTCTCGGCGAAGGAGCCCAGCAGGCCTGAGGTCTCTGTAAGAACTGTAATTTAAATTGTAATTTAAATGAGGATAATTATACCATAACAACATGCTATAAATTATTATCTTTTGCTATTTTTATATCATTATTCATTTCAAATCCCAAGGTCATCCTAAGGCATCCAAGGTCATGCCTATTTTCTTCGACAATCATATCATCGCGGTCTTGTTACCCACTTATTGAGCTAAATCTTCCTTGAAGGCAATACAATCATTAGCTCTTCATCTCTACATTTGCTTTAGCCTGGAATTAAAGAAGCACAAGGATCCTTTTTTTTTTCAGTCATAAATACGGATCTTTAAAGTTTCAGTGTCGTCTTGGTGTGTGTGTGCGCGTGTGTGTGCGCGTGCACGTGTGCCTCTTGACTTCTAAGCTACTCTCTGTACTCCCCCGGGGCCTGATCCACATCAAATTCTTAGCTATAATTAGCATTTATTGAGCATTTGTCTAAGAGCTAAGCCCCTTCTAAGGCCTTATGAAGAAGAACTCATTCAGTCCTCCTGCCACCCCATTAAATAGTGCTGTTCCAAGCCCTGATGTTCACAAAGAGGTTATAGTACCTGTGTGCACAGAGACCTGGGCCCCAGCCAGGCACCTGGCTCCAATGGCCCTGCTCTCAAGCACCAACTCCACTGCCTCCCTTGAGCCCCTCCCGCAAGCCCTGCATCTGTGAGGCACTTGGGAGTGCTTGTTGGTATCACGGAAGGCCTTTCTCTTCCCTGCATCCTCTCCTCTTTATGTAACAGAGGAAGTGAGGCTCAGAGATGTAAGATGATTGCATGGGCCAGGAACGCTTTCAACCGCAAGAAACTGAAAATCTGACAGGTAAGCGACAGGTAATAAAGACATTTCTTTTTGTTACATAACAAGAATCTGGGTGTTTCCAGACTGGGTGCAGTTGAGGTAATTTGCTATCAAGTATTGTGGAGCTTTCAGGCTTGCTTTCTTTCCATCCTTAGCGTAGCAACTTTTTGTTCTTAGGATTGACATGGGCTGTCTGTGTTAGTCTGGGTTCTCTAGAGTAGCAAAACCAATAGTAGATATGTGATTGATAGGTAGATGGATGGATAGATAGACGATAGACAAACACATAAATATAGATATAAATTAAGCATAAGGAATTGGCTCACAGGATTGTAGAGGATTGTAGAGCTAGAGAAGTCCAAGATCTGTAGGCGGCAGGCTGGAGGCCCAGGAGAGCCTATGTGTAGTTCTAATCCAAATTCAAAGGCCTAAGAAACAGAAGAGCCCATGGGGTAAATTCCAGCCTGAGCCCAAGTCCAGAAGCAGAGGAGGAGACCGATTTTGCAACGTCAAAAGAGTCAGGCAGAGCCAGGCGCGGTGGCGCACGCCTGTAATCCTAGCACTTTGAGAGGCTGAGACAGGAGAATCACGAGTTCAAAGCCAGCCTCAGCAACGGTGAAGTGCTAAGCAACTCAGTGAGACCCTGTCTCTACATAAAACACAAAATAGGTCTGGGGATGTGGCTCAGTGGTCGAGTGCCCTGAGTTCAATCCCCAGTACCCCCCAAAAAAAAAAGTCAGGCAGAGAGTCAAATCTTCCTTACTCAGCTTTTATTCTATTTAGGTCTCCAACTGACTGGATGCAGCCCTTCCATACTGGGAAAGGCAATCTGCTCCTCTCAGTCTACAAATTGGAAGACTAAACTGTCCTATTCACAGCCCAGTTATGCCAGGCAGTGGATAGGATGGAAAGGCCAAAGAATGTGCCCGGAGACCATGTGACAGACACAACTTATTGGAATGCTCACAAGAGATCAGTGACTGCTCCAAGAAGAGTTCAGTGGTGACAGTGTGAGCAGAGAGCACCTCCATCCCTCACAGTGCTTTGCCCAGTGGCAGCTGGCTAGAGAAGGGGCACGCATCCTTTCCAGAGTGCCCTCAGTTTCCCACGAGTCCCCCCTCAGAGAGGGGTTTTATGTCAGTCTGCGAAGCAGTGACGTCTTTAGCATCAGCTTGCTTGTGTGACCAGCATCCCAAGGAGCAACCATCCTGCCACAATTAAAAAAGTAGCTTTCTACAGATAATGCTAACTTGTCCTAGTTTCCAGTATGCGTAGAGAAAGCCAGTGTTCTTCAAGATAATATGTATCTGGATTTTCTGGCCCAAACATGCCTTTTCTCATTGTTTCCTTAACAAGGCTATGTTTTGGGGAAAAGAAGGGGACATTCAGGGACATGGGGTTTTATTGCCCTTCCCTTTTAAGGGATGATACATAAGCTCATCCAGAAACATCCTCACAGACACACCCAGAATGATGTTTAACCAGATATCTGAGTACCCTGTGACCCAGTCAAGTTGATACAGAAAATTAACAAGTACACTGTCCCCACAGGGTTGCCCCCATTTGAGCCACTGTATCAATGTTCTGATAAGGAACAAGAGTGCTTCCAATAGTTCTTGTCTCTTACCTCTTCCTTTGGAGGGAAGCAAAACTCCCAGAAGATCTTTGCAGATTTGTGATTTTGTTTCATTGGCCAAAATCGGGTCACATAGCCAGAATTAGCTTCAAGGGAGATTGGGAAAATTACACATCTGGATTTTCACTCTGCACAGTGGAAAGAGACAAAAAAAGAAGAAGGTGGAGTCCTTGAGTTAGCCAGCCAACAGTGTTTATCCCAGCAACCTGCGCACGGTCATAGAAAAGTCAGGATCAGAGCCCTGGATGGTCTTCCTCTCCCTACAATATTAAAAGAATGGCGTTTTGTTCCCCAAGTCACAACTGGTGACTGAACCCTCACCTCCATGACTCTTCTACTTACCATTTCTCAGCCATCCTTCACCAGCCCCTTGTTTTTAGCCTGGTGTCTGGAAAACAGAAGCATTGATTACAGGGAGACACATTCAGAGGATGAACTCTGACCAGAACCAGCTACAGGGGCCAGGGTCTAGTCCACTGTAGACCAAGACTCATTGCTATTGAACAAATGGTGACCAAGCGCCTACTGTTTCTCTGTCTGCCACAGTCACAGGCTATGATCCGTGGAAGAAAGTAGGCACTGTCTGCTTTCTTGATGAACCCAGAGCCTGGGGACCAAATTGTATGTGTATCATTGGGTGCAGAGGGCCAGGGAGATGTGTATGAGACACAGAGAGGGACAGAAGAGGAGCAGTCAATTCACCTGCCATGCTCAGGGAAGACTTCCTCTACAAAGGAGATGTTTGAACAAACTTGGGGGATAAGTAGGTAGACAAGATGAAAAGGAGATTGGAGCCCAGACAACGCAACGTGTAGAGGTGTGGACCAGAGGGCTTCACCTGGGTCTCAGGTGGAGATGTGGACCAGTGGTGTTCACTTGGATCTCAAGTGGAGGAGTGGACCTGTGGGGTTCTCCTGGGTCTCCTCTGACTCTGGAGTGAAAACGCCCCTTGTCCACACGTGCATTCGTACAGCTCGCACACACTTGCACAAGCCTTCTCTCATGGCGGTTCCTGATTTACGCCCTCTTCTGCTTTCTGCCCAAGGCAACGTATTTTTCAGACTGTACCGAAGAGCCAACTCCTCCAGGAAACCTTTCCTTTCTCGGTGCCCCTGTGATGTCTCTATGGTGTCCCTCACCGTGTTGGGTGTGTCTGGGTGCCCATGAGTCCCTCCAGTGCTCTGCGAGCTCTATGAGGGCAAGGACAGCGCAGCGTCAAGCACTGTGCCTGGTACCCAGCCACTCCCCAAGACGTGGTTCAGCAATGGGGTGAAGGGATGAGCCTCGAGCAGGTGCGATTATTCCATGAACAGAGTCCAGGCGAAGGAGAGTAGGGGTGTTAAGTCCATGGTCACACAGGGGTAGGTGAGAGAGCAGGACTGGAACCCAAGTCAGCAGACCCGGTTCTATTTCTTTCTGATCCATTATTCTGCCTCCAGAAGGAAGCAGGGCCCATCTTTTTGACCTTACAGAGGCCAGGAAAAGATCCTGGATGATCAAGATTCCCTGCCAATCTCTCATGTCCTCTCGTCCACGCTTCTCTTTAAGGTCCCACTTTCCATTCTCTAGACTTCTCTCCCTTCCCCTGATTCCCACCTACATCCTCATGATTCACTCATTTACCTGCCCCACTCTGGAAATTGGCAGTTCTCCCAGGTGATCCCTTTCATTCATGAAATTTTCCAGATAAGCCAAGAACAGAGAATTCTTCATCTGTCGCCCTCCTCTTCAACACAGGTGCCTCCCACCCCTGCACCAGGGTCCAGACTTCAATATGTACAGTCCCCTAACTGTGACCTTTACAGCAGTCATCACTAATGGTAATGGTACACAAGTATTTAAATGCATTTGAGGTTTTGTCTGTCCTCCCCTCACTGCCCCATAAGACCAGAGGTCACATACATCCATTCACCCCCATCTCCTCCCATTCCAGCACAGTGCCTGGCATGCAGTAAGTGCACAGTAAACACTTTCTGAACCAAGAAAATGACTCTGCATAGTATGGCTTTTGTTATTAACTAAAACGTGGGCTGGACACAAAAGCTGGACTCCAAATAACACCTTCTATGCATACCCAGAATATGCCTCCAGTTTTATTATTTCCTCTGAACTTCGAGATTCTGCAAGGTAGATATTAGGTTCCTTCATTTGCAAGGAAGGAAGTTGAGGCTTGGAGGATTAGCAATTTTGCCAGAGCCATGCTAAGATTAGAAAAGGGGACTGGATGGATTATATGGCGGTAAGCATTGAGCACCTGCTGCCTGCCTTCGTGGGCATGGCCCTGAGAATACTCTCTATGTGGCATTGACATCCCTATGGTGTGATTTTTACAGACAAGCAAACTGAGGCACAGAGAGTTTAAGCCACTTGCTCAAGCAGGAATGACTGATCCAGGGTATGAACCCAAGGCAGACCTCCGCTCTTTCATTGTGCTGTATCATTTGCAAAGAAATATAGATGCAAAGCATTATATAAACCCTTAGAGGATGCAGAAGATGCTGCCGTGAGTGCTCTGGGCTACCTGCAGAGAGGAGTGAATGCCCCGTGACTGGAAAGGATTGCAAGAAAACCCAGAGAGACACAGAATAGGGGCAGGACTCAGAAGCCATGGAAAACACTAGAAAAATCCATCAAGACTTGGTACAAGCAACAGAAAGGACTGCAGAGATTGTTAGTAGAAAGGAGCTTGAGACATCCTGAGCCACCTAGAATGTCGTTGAAAGGACTGGAGAAGTGAGCTCTAGGCTGGGCCTCTAGGAAGCCTGTGAACCCTGCAGACCTGACCCACCCAATGGCCCATGTCTCAGTTCAAATGCATCTGCCACAGCCAGGACTCAGAGCAAACCTGGAATGGTTGCCATCTGTGCTGCATCTTAGAGCAGGGCCCTAGAGAAACCACAGACACATTGAATCGTCTCTCCAGAAATTTCTCTGCCAAGCAGGAAACAGACAAAGGGGGCTGGAAGAGGATTGCCACCCGGGTTCTGGGCCCCCAACTGCTTCTTGTTGCTAAATCTGCTTATATTCAAAATTCCAGCCACAAGGGCTCCTGGGAAATGAAATTTTGAGCATTCCATACTCTGCAGTACAAGAAGATATGCCCAATAGGAGGATGTGATGTGTCCTGAGTGAGTAACCACTCCAGGAGAGGAGCACAAAAAGGAAGTTTCACATATCTCCCACCAGGGGGATAGAAGGAGCTAGAAAATCTAGAGCACCTTCTGCCACATATGGACCTCTTTGTACCCTTAGCTCCATAGCTCCTTCAGAAGGGAAAAGCCTGTTCATAGAAATGACAGATTCAGAGAACATATTTGCAAGCTATGGCAACAAATTACTACCTTAATATGTAAATAGTTTTTAGAAATCAATGAAGATTAACATTTCAACATAAAAATAAGCAGCAGATGTAAATAAGTAATCTACCATAAAGAAGAACTGATCTGTGAACAAATAGGTAAAAAGATACTAAATCTTAATAATTATCAAGGAAAAACTGGAGAAAACCAGAAAACACTTTTTCAGAATAAAAAAGATTAAAAAGATTCATTTAAATGTTACTGAGAGTAGGCAAAAATGATCTTTTAATAAAGTATTGATAAAAGTGAAAATTAATGAATTGTCTACATGACAGTATAAATATATATGCGCATGGCCTTTGATCCAGTAAGTTTTCTGCTAAATACTTTTTGCAAGGAAAAACTAGGAAAGTCATCAAAAATGGGCTTACAGACACATTCTCTCCAGAAGTCTTTGTGATAATTTTTAAAAGTCTAAATGCTCACCAACTATGAGATACTAGGTTGTTAAAAAAAAAAAACAAACACAGATGTTTATATTTTAGAATGCAAAGATCCCTGGAAATAATAAATCCAAGAGGGCATGCATGTATAATTTGATGTTATGCAAAAATGCATATTTGCATATATGCTTACATGTTGGAAATACGGCAGGAAATACACTGACATGTAAACATGATCTATGAACTTTGAAACTTCTGTTTTTGACCCTCTTCTCCTTGACATGTTTTCCCCCTTTAAATAAGTATATCACATTTATTTTTTAAAAATCCCTATAAAACATCTCATTTCTCTTGGAGGAAATTTGGAGCCATGAGAAGCTTTGGGCACAGCCCCTGCCTTACCCCTTTGGAGGTTTTAGAAAGCCAGGCCCCTGGAGCCCCTGGGATCAGGGCTCTTCAGACCCAGCCATGGAGCCGCAGGGAAGGTGGGCAAGGGAGCTGGGGCCAGAGAAGCAGGTAGGAAGGGACTTGCTGGTTTTAGCCTCTGTGATGGAGAGCTGTTCCAAGATGCCCACAGCATCCTCTCGCACGTGCTGGGCGCGGTCCTCCAGCCCCCAACCCTGGTGAGTGCCAGGCAGGCCCAGGCGCTAATTGACTACAGATGGAAACAAGAGGCCTGAAACCTCTGCAGCTTTAAATAGAGGTGTTGTAACACTTGGGATGCCAGGTCTGGCAGAGCTGGAGGCCCCAGAGAGCCACTCAGAGAGCCAGTTTTCCCTCGAACCTCGATGTTCCCAAGGCAGAACTCCTCCTGGACCCTCGCCCGGGCACAGCCTCCCTCCAGTGAAGTCTTCCAGCTCCAGGTCCTGGGGACCTCTTGCTTCCCTGCTCCCCCCTCCCTGGTCCTTCACTTTGCTCTCTTCCCCGCTTCGTCTTCCACAGGACGATGATCTAGAACAGATCTTTTAACAGCATATTTTATAAAACCATACAAATTTCTAAGTGACCTTAAAAATAATATCCAAAACGTTAGTCTTCCTTTATTTCGTGTTCATTAAATACCAATTTCATTGTATTCAGAATATGGTCTTAAAACCTCCCTGTGGATGGCAATATCTTGAGTTTTAAACAGGTACTTGACAAAAGAAGATATACAAAACATCACCAGCAAGCCCTCAAAATGCAATCCAGCGTTATTCACCATCAGGGAAATGAAAATAAAAACTATGAGATATCAAATTTTAAGGACCGATAGGACAAACTGTCTGGGAGGGAATGGAGTAGCTTCGACTCTTGTCCATGGCTGGTGAGTGTGTGAGATGGTGCATATTTGCTTTGCAAAATAGTTTGGCAGTTTTTTTTTATAAAGTTAAATATATATGTAGCATAGGATCCAACTTTCTCTTACTAGACTTTTCCCCAAGAGAAATGAAACATGTCCACTAAATGACTTTTAAAAGAATCCTCGTAACAACTTTATTCAAAACAGCCTCTATCTGGGGTCAATCCAATGTGCATCACCTGGTGAACAGATAAACAAAATGTGCTGCATCCACACATGGGAGGCTTCTCAGTGATAAGAGGAACATGCCACTGAGAGGTGTGTGTTGTCTTTCTATACCAAGTAGCAAATTACTATAAACTTATTGCCTTAAAACACCACATGAGCTAGGTGCAGTGGCGCACGCCTGTAATCCCAGCACTTTAGGAGGCTGAGACAGGAGAATCACGAGTTCAAAGTCAGCCTCAGCAATGGCGAGGTGCTAAGCAACTCAGTGAGACCCTGTCTCTACATAAAACAAAAAATAGGGCTGGGGATGTGGCTCAGTGGTCGAGTGCCCTTGAGTTCAATTCCTAGTACCAAAAAAAAAAAAAAAAAAAAACCACCACATGT
Organism: Geosciurus inauris; assembly: GCA_004024805.1. NCBI lineage: Eukaryota > Metazoa > Chordata > Mammalia > Rodentia > Sciuridae > Geosciurus > Geosciurus inauris. The sequence continues at coordinate 122,838 of PVHX01000272.1, forward strand.
TATCTCATAGTTTGTGTGGGTCCATTGTCTGGCTTTAACTTAGCTGGATCTTCTCCAAGGCTAGGTATCACCTGAAACTAGGTGCACTGGGCCATGCCTATAATCCCAGTTACTGGGGAGGCTGAGGCAGGAGGATTGCAAATCTGAGGCCAGCCTGGGTGACCTAGCCAAACTCTGTCTCAAATTTAAAAAAAAAAAAAAAGGTTGGGGATGTATCTCAGTGGTAGAATGTCCCCTGGGTTCCTTCCCCTGTGCTGCAAAAAAAGAAAAAGAAAAAAGAAAAAAAAAACAAAAACAAAAGGAAAGCCCTCATCTGGGGCTCAGTTCTTATATGGAGGCTAGACTGGCCATGGAACCACTTCCAAACTCATTCAGCTGTTGGCAGGATTTATTTCCTTGTGGCTGTAAAAGTGAGGACCCCAGCTCTTTGCTGGTTGTAAACTGGAGGTTTCCCTCAGCTCCTAGAGGTTGCCAGGTAGTTCTTTTTCATTCGCCCTTCCCCTGAGTCTTGCCACAACATGGGGTCTGCTCCTTCAAAGCAAGCAAGGGAGAGAGCCATCTGCTAGCAGGGTGGAGACTTAGAAAGGGCACATCATCACAGGAGGGATATTGCATCACCGTGGCCATATTATGATAGCAGGTCTTGGGTCCCACCCACAATCAAGTTGTGGTACATTATGATGACATTATGGTAAGAAAAACAAGCTAGATGCAAAGAGCACTTATAGGAGATTCCAGAATATGCAAAACTAGTTCACAGTCACTGAAACACAAGGGGCCACTCAGGGCCAAGGGAGTAAGGGTTGGTTAGGTGTAGGATTAACTACAGAGGGGCATAAAGCAAATTTGGGGTGATGAAAGTGTGTATGTTGATTGGCGTGATGGTTTCATGGGTATATACATTTGTCAAAGCTCATCAGACTGTGCAACTTAAATGGCACATTTTATTTTATGCAAATGAAACCTCTATAGATTATATATTTTAAATGGACTTATGAATTGCAGATTTTGTCCCCCATTTACTGATGAGGGAGAAGATCCAAAGCATGCCCACAGTTATGGGAATGGTGGAGCTGTGGTCCTAAACCAGGTCTGGTGCAAAGCCTAACTCCATTTCTTTATGCCTGACATCAAATCTCCCTCCATGATGTCATTTCTACAAAGGAAAGAAAAGGGGGTCTGGGGAGCAAAGAAAGTTCTCTGGGCCATGCAGAAGTGACTGGGAGCCTCAAGTTCACAGTTTCTGATTCCAAGTCAGAGGTCAAGACCTCACTAAAGCCAGCTAGCTGAATTTAAGAGTGATTGTTGCATTTTAAATCTATTGGTGTGCACCATTGCAAACTCACTTAGCAATGTCATGCTCTTCAACACACACTCCTATGAACCAAATCTTTGAAAGAACAGCACAGGTCTGTCCTTGAAAATAAAGTTTTCAGAAGGTCTGCTGTATTCCGTTTGCTTGCCTCCTTTCTGGCTTGCCAGACCCTGAGTTTATCTGGCTGGTCAGTAGCCCTATGCTTCAAGGGAACAAATGTCCCTCTCAGGTTCAGCCAGTTGTGGCCATTCTGTTCCCACTGAGGGAGATGTGTATGGAGGGGAACCTGATGCAGTTCCAGCCAGTGAGGCCGGGTAGAGGGGCTTGCTGGAGAATTCTGGAAAAGTTCACCAGCTTCTTAATAGTAACATAATAAAGGGGCTGTTCCTTGCAGGCAGCAGGGTGTGACCCAGGGAGCTGAAGTGGCTCACTGAACATCTGAAGGAACAGTGTGAGGATAAAAGTGAGAACAGAAATCAGAACACAGAGCGCTTAGGTCCTTGAGTGTGACCCTGAGCCTCTGACTTTCTCAGCTCTGTGACTGCCTTCTTTCAGGGCTATGAGCTAACACATCTCCTATATTGACTCAGGCATCACTGTTATTCACAGCCCAAGCCATTTTATTTTTATACCCAACTTTATGGTACATAATATTCTTAGAATCACTTCTGTGCATGACATTCCATTCAAAATCAGTGATGAGCAATTGAAAAGTTATATATGACATAGATGCTAAGATTAGTTTTTTTTCAGAAGTGTTTGTTAATAGCTAGAGATTAGAAACAACCCAATTGTCCATACACAGGGCACTTATTAAATAAAATAGAATCATTTGCCAAGATGCCAATAAAAATAAAGAAGAGTCTCTCTCTGTACTGATATGAAATGATTTCCAGGATGTGCTGCTAAACAAAAAAATCAGAAGCAGAAGACTTTTGATCCATGGCCTTGGAAAAACATCTGAAGTTCATTACCAAGACTGTTGTGGTACAGAAAAGGAATGTGGAAGGTGAATGCAAAACCCTAGACAGAATTTTCACCATGAATTGCCTCATTGAAGACACTGAGTGGTGGTGGGACTCTAGGAAGTCATGTTGCCAGCTCTGTTAGTCAGCTTTATGGTACTACAACAAAAGCCTGAGGGAGCTCACTTTATGAAGCGAAGAGGTTTAGTTAGCTTACAGTTTTAGAGGCTTAAAGTCCAAACACCATGGTGTAGGCTCTAGCAAGACACCCATGGCAAATGGCAGAGTGCATGCGCATCATATCTGGAACCAAGAAGCCAGGGTCTGCTGGGGGCTGAGCTCAAAAGGTTGTAACAAACTTCTTGTGAAAGATACCCAAGAGAAGGACAAGAACTACCTATATCTCTTCCAAGTCATGCTTCCAGAGACCCAAGGACTCCCACTAGACCCCATCTCTTAAAGATTCCACCCTCTCCCAACACCAGCACACAAGGGACCCAGTCTTTAACACATGGACCCTCAGGAAGATCCTCAGAACATCCCCAAACCACAGCAGGAAAGCTGTGAGGGCTGTAGGCAGGCCCATGACGTGGAAATAGCTCTTCAGACTCACTTCTTAAGGGAAGAGCATCAGAGATCAGTGTACCTGCGGCGGGGCTGCTGTATGCGATCCCACAACCACGAACCACCTATTTTGAAGATATGAGAGAATTAAAATATATATATGTATAGAAACTCAGGCATGTGTCATAAATAAGTGCCACTCACCTGTGAGCATCGAGATATATATACACACATATGTATACATATATATTTTGGTACTGGGGATCGAACTCAGGGGCACTTGACCACTGAGCCACATCCCCAGCCCTATTTTGTGTTTTATGTAGAGACAGGGTCTCACTGAGTTGCTTAGTGCCTCGCCGATGCTGAGGCTGGCTTTGAACTCGCGATCCTCCTGTCTCAGCCCCCGAAGACAGCTGGGGACTGGGACTACAGGCTTGCACCACCGCGCCCAGCTCAAGCATCGATATTTAACTGATGATTAATCACTAATTAAGGACTCCCTGCTGCCTGATGCTCCCCAACTCTATCTGGATTGGCTTATTTCATCCTTATCACAACAGCCTGGGGTGTATGTTACTGCTACATCCATTTCTTTTTTTTTTTACAGATGGTGTTTTGGTCAGCTTTTTATCACTGTGACAAAAAGACCCAACAAGAACAATGTAGAGGAGGAAAAGTTTATTCTGCACTCACAGTTTCAGAGGTCTCAGTGCATAGACAGCCAGCTCCATATCTCTGGGCCTGAGATGAGGAACAGCACCATGGAGGAAGGACATAGCAGAGGAAAGCAGCTCAGGATGTGGCCACAGAGAAGCAGAGAGAGAAAGAGAGAGCTCTGTTCACCAGGGACAAAATATATACCCCAATGTCACGCCCCCTGGTGACCTAACTCTCCAGTCACATCCTACCTGCCTACAGTTACAACCCAGTTAATCCACATCAGTGGATTCAGCCTCTGGTTGGGTTCAGCTCTCATAATCTATTCATTTTACCTCTGAACATTCCTGCATTGCCTCATACATGAATCTTTGGGGAACCCACAAACCCAAACCATAGCAGATGGCTAAACAGAGGCATGGAAATGTTAACTAGTATTCCTGGGATCACACAACTGTTCAGTGGGAGAACCAGGGCTTGAGCCCAAAGTCTACATTCCCCCAATGTTGGTGGAAGGATTACTGAGCCTGTGTGTGTGTACCCATGCTGGCCTTAAGGAGCACTCCTTGAAGGGTCATGTGTTAACCAGGAGTGTCCGGAATGTGTGAGGAGCATATTTAAATACTTAGAAATGTTTCCCAGGTTCAGCCAGACCTGGTGGAATGTGATCACTGTGTGCTCCTGTGCTCCTCGGCTGGCATGAGTATGGGGAGTCCCAGCTCAGGGGAGAAGGAATAAATCCACACCCAGCTGAACCCCGGGGAAATACCCCAACTATCACGTATGTTGTTCCACCTTGCTGTCTTGTCCAACAGCCACTTACTGAGCTCAGCAGGAACTCATGCTGTGATCCGTCAGTGATTTCTGAAGAGAGCTTTGGTGGTACCAAGATGCTCCCAGTCCCAGGCTGGCTGTGTGACCCAGGAACACCGGAACCAGCCAGTTGATGCCTCTTCTCCACTTAGCTACTCCATAGGTTGGGGGGTCTCAAACTCATTCCGTCCTCAATGCCTTTCAAATAATAGATGCTCAATAAACATGTGTTCAATGAAGAGGTCATCACCATTCACCTGGTGGCAGCTATCTTTTTTTTTTTTTGCAAGGAGCACCTCACAGGAGTTCTCGAACTTGGCTTCACATTAAAATTACCTGGAGAGTTTCTAAAACTCCCAATCCCAGGTGACCACGTCAGGCTGGTTACAGTCATGCTTAATTTAACATAGAGGGCATGCTCTGATTTCTAGCGAACATCATGGAATGTACTTACCCAAACCTAGGTGGCACTTAACCACTGGGCCACATCCCCAGTCCCTCTTTGTATTTTTTTTAAATTTAGAGAGAGGGTCTCACTGAGTTGCTTAGTGCCTCACTTTTGCTGAGGCTGGCTTTGAACTTGCAATCCTCCTGGCTCAGCTACCCGAGTTGCTGGGATTACAGGTGGATGCCACTGTGCCCAGTCCCAATTTTTTTTTAATAAATGGAAGTAATACACTCTAAGATGATTTTAAAGCGTGGTGTAGTATATATAAAACCAGCAGCATAGTTATGTTACCATTATCAAGTATTATGTGCTGCATATTATCATCTGCACTCTGTTTTTATAAGGTGGGCAGCTCAGTAGGTGTTTCTACCCATGTCATTAAGAACACCTGGGCAATGTGTCATGTCGTGATGCTAATGAGATGGCTGAGCAGTAGGAATTTTTCAGCTCCATTATAATCTTAGTACGCCCTTTGTAAATCTGGTCAGTCTTGGACCAAAGCATCTTGATGTGGCCCATGATTGTATATCAGAATATCTGGGGGCTGAGGAAGAGGAGGAAGGACTCGGTGTGAATAGGCTTAAGGGATCCCGGGGGGATTCCTATGTGCAGCCCAGATGGAGAATCCCTGGGCTAGAGTGAAAAGGATGGGCTGGCATGTATCAAACCAGCAAAGAGTAAAGTGTAAAACACAGAGCGCTCGTTCAAAATCTGCTCCTGTCCTCTCCTCTGAGCTGAGCTGGAAGCAGCCAAGATCTTGTCTTAAGAAGTTCCTGCCCACAGGGGAGGTGCGGCTGGAAGCGTTTATGCTGGAAACCGAGCCTGGGAGATGGTCCTGAAAATCACTGCCATATGTCTCCAGCGGGGAGGGCAGGGCCCAGACCTCTTCCCCACCCCCTCCAGGGCCTCTCTTTCCAGGGCTGCTTAGTCTCTACCCCTGGGGGCCCCCTGCAGAGCTCCCTTAATTTAATCTTTTTAGTGAGCATTTAGAGTCCTTGCAACTGGCTGAGTCCTAGAAGTATAGACACAACCCCTCCTTGCTGCAGCT
>PVHX01000272.1:128750-316072 GCA_004024805.1 Geosciurus inauris
GGGGGGGGGGGGGGGGGGGGGGGGGGGGGGGGGGGGGGGGGGGGGAGCTTAGGGCCAGGAGCTTCAGAAGCCTTGGGAAGAAATGATACCACTGATACTTTTTTTCTTTTTCTGTTTAAATATTCATATGTACTGTAAAATTTGGAATAATTCTAAACATAGATGGTTAGATATACTGATTTGACAAAGAATAGCATTTTGGTTTGTTTATTTCAGATCCTTTAAGAAAATTTTGAACTATTTCAAACAGAGGAAAATTACAGAGCATAAGAAATCAAATACCAGTTACTGAGGAAGTTAAGAGCTTCCACTCTGAAGCCAAGCTATTCACCTCTACAGTGTGACATTGGAGGGCTACTTAAGCTCTCTGAGCCTCTGACTTAACACACACACACACACACACACTTACGTCAAAGGGCAGCTGTCAGGATTAAGTTAAAGCTCTTAAAAAGACAAGTGCCTAACACTTAATAAACATTAACTGTCGTTAATGTTCATGACAGAGCTTGTCAAATCTTAATATTTTGCTGTGTTTGTTTTACATTTTTTTGAGTAAGAGAAATCTAATATCACAGATACCATTAAGGAGCCCTGGGCACACCCTTCCCTGTGCTGGCCACTAATAAAACATAAAGTTAGCCAGGCAGGTTGGTGGGTCCAGTGGCACAGGCCCTGAATTTCAAGGAAGTTCTCCATGTGGTCAGGCTGGGAAGTGACCAAAAGGCAGAGGAGGCTAGAGAGGGAGCAGCTCATGTTGTCCCGGAAGATGGAAGACAACCAGCAGCTTCTGTACCTGGAGCTCAGGTCCCTCCACAGACATCACGTCCCACTCTCTCTCCCAGGAAACCCTCTGGGTCCCTTTAATGGCTCACTCCATAAAACAAACAGAGGATTAAAAAAAAGACACTTCACCCCCTCTGGCTCCCAACCTGGAAAATTCCAACCTGTGTGGGCTAGCCGTGAGGGAAGAGGGGAGGTCTAGGGGAGCAGCAGGAAGGGACCTGGTCCCTGTGATAGGTGCCACCAGGGTACTGGTGGGGGCTACTTAGTGACTTCAGGCTGTGACCAAGACAGGAGCATGGAGCTTTTCCTGGACCCAGCTCCTTGGGCCGGCACTGAGGGGCCAGCTTGGGTGGGGAGGCTTTCTGAGAACTCAGCACAGCACCAGGTGGGAATCTCCTGCCCAAAGGACTGCTAAGCAGCCCACTGGTGGTCCCATAGGTAACCTGATGGAGGCCCTTTTGCGGCTGTCAGGCAGACACTGTGGGGAAGGCCCGGGGTTTAAGTGCGTCCTAGCTCCCGGCCTTGGTTGAAATGTGTTCCCCCGTCACCCCTCAGCAACACCATCATTTTTTATCTTAAAATGGGCCTCCCCCTCCTGGCTCCCCTCTGCTGCTCCAGCATCCGTTCCAGCCGCGGCTGAGGAACAGCTGCTCTGAGGCCCGTCTCTCATCAGCTGCCTTATCTCCCCGTGAATAATGTTCCCTTCCCCTGTGCAGGCGGCCTGGCAGGAGGCCCGCCCTGTGCAGGGAGCAGGCCGCTGACAGCTCTTGGAGTTCAGGCAGCTGTTGGAGGGCAGTTGCCCCAGGGGCCCGCCTGGGTGAGGGCAGCACCCCTCCAGTCTCTCAGAGCCTTGTCCCAGAGACCCCCCCAGCCTGGACAGCAGCAGCTCCCACACAGCCTTTCTAAGCACATCTTAGCACCCGTGGGTGTCTTCACTGTTTGGGGGAAACAGGCACTTCAGACATGTGTGCGGCCCCTCAGGGGCGGGGACTGTTTATAGGAGATGGGTTAATATATGATATGAACGATCTTATACTAAGACCTGTGGATTCAATAATCCCAGGTCTCTGTTCTCCTGGTCTACAACATGGGTCAGTACTAGTTTTGCATAAATGTGACCTTTTCTCTGATCAGTACCTCTGGGATAGCTGGTTTACCCAGCAGTGGCTATGCCCATGGCCTTCTGCATCACCTTGGGCCGATCGTCATTGCATCTCTGTGCTACCTAACTCCCCCCAACCCTGCCAAGGGTGGCAATGTCCACCTGCTACCGAGGACACAGCCCAGCCCACTTTACTCAAGATCCAGAGAGCCCTGTGGATTGGGCCAAGGCCATCCTTTACCCAGAGACTTCCCTCTCCTCCTGACAGAGCGCTCTCTCCAGGAATCTCTGTTTCAGGTTCTGCATCCAGAGAACCCTGACAGTCAGCAAGTACCCGATCATCAGTACTGATTCTTAGAAACCATTACTAGGTGACAGAATGCAATGAGGGAATGGACAGGACAGGGGAAGGAGTTGAGAGCCATGTTCTGGAAGTGGAGAGCCCAAGAGCACCCTCAGAGGTCCATGAGCCCAACTCCCCTGCTACCAGCAAGGAAACTGAGGCCCAGATTCTACAAAGACTCTGCAAGGCAAGGGCAGAGATGATACCTTGATTTACCTACCACCCTTTGTGTGGTTCTAGCACGTTGTGATACTGTTTTCCTGTTATCTGATAAAGTGTTGTTGACTTTAGATGCACCAGGACACTGAGAAGTAAAGCCAAGTCCATGGTAGATTCATTTCCCTGTGGACCTCCTGAGCACCTACTATGCGCCTAACACCTACTCAGCACTAGGGGAGAGTTATGCAAATCAGTTTTGGAGTCTAAAGACCTGCATCCAAATCTTAGGTGAATCTCCTTCTCACTTGACTTCATCTCTCTGTGGCGGAGTTTCTTGAGAAATGAGGATCCCTTGTAGGGTCATTGTGAGAATTAAAGATGACATAATTAAAGGCCTAAAAATGATTCCTGGCACAGCAGCGGTGATCTATGAATCTGAGTCATTCTCATTATTGCCTGTAAGGACAAGATGGGAAAAGCCCCTGAATAGAGATGATTCCACAGAGCACTTGGCAATGTCTGCAGACATTTCTAGTTGTCAAAACTGGGCATGGAATTGCTACCTTCTCTAGTGGCTTGAGGCCAGGGATATGCCTAACATTCTAGAATGCACAGGACACACACCTCCACAGCAGAGAATTATCCAGCCCCAAAATACGCATAGTGCTGATGTTAGAAACCCTGCTCCAGAGTCAGCAGGCTGCTGGGTCTGTCGTGTGTCTCTACCACCAATAGCTATGTGACTTTGGCAAGTTCCTGAATAGTTCCTGGCCTCAGTTTCCTTATCAGTTTTCCTTTCAGGCTTAAATTAGGGCTTGGACTAGAGTGTCACAGTATGTTAGCTATAATTAGAAATCAGAGAAATTCTGAGGACACAGAAGCCATTTGATCTGAGGCTTTGGCATTTATAAGGGACCTCAGTGCAATTTCAGTGGAGTGGAAAGGAGGCCACCAGCCAAATGCAAAGGACCATAGAGACGGGCCGGGATTGGTAGGTACAGACCACCTTGACCAACAGGTCTAAGGATGGGAGGAAGAAGGTAAATGGCTCCTTGTGGCTGTAAGTTCTAAAAGGAGACTTGTTTCCCTATCTATCTGTCTGTCCATCCATCCATCCATCCACCCATCCATACATCTGTCCACCCATCCATCCATCCATCCATCCATCCATCCATCCACTCATCCATACATACATCCATACATCAGTGCATTTGTGCCAACTGAAATCTCTGGTTAGTGCCCAAGCCAAGTAACAACAAAAGTGGAAATTATCAAAAGGAGAAAAATCCCACATTGCCATCTCACCACCTTACCTAACAAGCCGTTTTCCATCTCTCCTTCCAGCCCAACATGTTTTGGTGCTGAAGTCATAAAACAGGTTCTCTTTTCTATTGTTTTATGTCACGTGAACTTGTACCATGGCATTTTCCATGATATGACTTCATTGTTACATTTTTCATTTTTTCCAGAGTGAAGATAACCTCATTGCTTTTTCCTGCTTGTAAAAAGGTGTTGTGTTCTTTTATCTTAATGCAGACAAAAAGAACTCAATCTCTATTTCCCATCTTACCCTTTAAATAATGAGGTCAGCCTTTCAGTGACTGTCCATTCAAAAAAAAAAAAAAAACCTGTGTGAGTTTATGGGTTTGTTGATTTGCTCATTGTTTTATATAAAAATGAACATTATCGAACTTTCAGTTCATTTTTAACCTTGAAATAAAGGTTTTCTTATTGCCAAGGTTGGGGTTTGCTATGCTGGAGTGTTTGTGTCCTAATATGACCCCCAACTTAATGGTATTGGGTGAGACCTTTCGGAAGGTGATAAGGTCATGAGGGTGGAGTTCTCACGAGTGGGATTCATGGCCCTTATTAAGAGGTCTCAGACAGCTCCCCTGTCTCTTCTGCTTTGTGAGCACATGGCTAGAAGACATCAACTATGAACCAGGAAGTAGATCTTTAGTAGACACTGAATCTGTTGGTGTCTTGACCTTGGACTTTGCAGCCTCCAGAACCATGAGCCTCCAAACTTCTGTTGCTTATAAGCCACCCAACTTGTGGTATTTTGCTATAGTAGCTTAAACAGATGAAGACAAGGTTGCTGTTTTGGCCATTGGGGAACAGGACTGTGGATGGGGAAATCAGAAAAGCATGGAAGCTGCTAGAAAGAGGGAGTATCAGGGATGCACAGTAGATTTGATTCCAGAGACTGCTAGAACACAGTCCCATGGCTGGGTGGCTTAAACAACAGAAATGTATTCTCCCAGAATCCTGGAGGCTAGAAGCTGGAAATTGAGGTGTCAGCAGGAAGCTCTAGGGCAGAATCTTTCTTGCTTCTTGCTGGCTTCTGATAGTTGCTGGCAACTTTTAGCGTTCCTTAGATCCCAGACACATGACTGTGATCTCTGACTCATTCCTTCATCTTATGACATTCCCTTCTTCCTCTCTGGGTGTCCATGTCCAAATTCCTCTCTTACAAAGGCACAGTCATTAGATTAGGCACATTCTACTCCAGTGTGACCCCATCTCAGCTTGACAGCATCTACAAAGACCCTATTGCTAAATAAGGTCACCTTCATGGGTAGCAGGGCTCAGGACTTCAACCTGTCTTTGGGGTAGCACCCAATTCAAACCATAAGAGGCAGGATCTTCCCAGGGTGCAAGAGGAAGAGGATGGATCTTTAAGGACTCTTTCTCTGACATAAAAGGGAAGGAACTGACCAGGATAAAAACAGCAAGATCCTAGGGCTGAGACAGGAGATGAGGAACCGACTTCCTCTAGCAACTCACGTCTGGGTTTTATTAACCTTCTAGTACTTTTGCAAAGCGGGCCCCAGGATTCATCACAGAGCCTGGCTGTCTGTCATCCCCACGGGGCCCCTTCCCCTCTAGCCTGCATCTGGCAGCTGCCATGTGGTCCCCACAGCCTGGCTGCAGCCTCCTGTTGACTGCTCTTCACCAGATTCTTGGTTGGCTGCCACCTAATTTCTTTTCGGCCTGGACTAATTTCTTACAGTCGTCAGGCTGGCGGGAAGCATCGCTAATTCCCAAAGTCCTTCCATATGGTCAGTTCAAGCCCTCCATCTGCAAAGCGTGCATTTCCTCTGGTTTATTCTTGCAGTGGGTGGTGTTATCGGAAGGTTTCAGGAGCGTGCAGACCATCCAGATGTGTTGTCCCTCTTCTGCTGTTTCGTTCAACTTCCTGGGTATCCTTCTACGAGGTTTGACACCGAAGGTTGCATTTTTAGAGGTAGAAGGGACATAAGTTCCCAGGGAAGTAGGAAGACAATTAAAGAAAACTTGAAGTCTCTCTGCTGGTACACATGAAGGTCAGAACTTTCTGGAACCTTCCCGGGGCCTGGCTGGGATCAGATCTGGGTATGATGAGCCAGCATGTGACCAAAATCAGCGTGATCATCACTCTTAGCCAGCTTGGATCTTAAAGAACAGGGGACAGTTACAAAATAGCAGTCAAGCGGCTGAGAATAATGAGGCTTCTGCTCATTAACTTACGTCCCAGGCAAAGCCCCGCCATGGTCTGTCCTTGCTACCGCGGTCTCTGCATAGTTGAGGGGATTATGACACTTGACTAACAGTTAAAAGTCACTCAGCCTTTGCCCCCCTGCCTCTCGATGCTGCCTGGAGCCTTCAGTAAACCCTAGCCACGCCTCTCCTGTCCTGTCCTTGCCATTTAATTACCCATTCTCCTTGGTTTCCTCTGCTGTGCCCACAGCCACTTCTCAGAAATACCTGGGATCAAGAACCCAACTAATAGAGCTCCCATTAAATCTAAAGCTGAAATTAAAAAAAAAAAAAAAACAACAACAGTGAAAGTGTCCAACCAGGAAGTGCCAACTTGCATGGGATTGAAGGAGACCTTGCCCAGGCCTGAGAGACACAGGGTTGGGCCAGTGGCATGGCGGAAACAGAAGAGGAGTATCAAGGAGCTTCAAGGAGGGGATGTGGAATCGTTTATCCAACCTCATCTCTTGCTTCCAAATCATACCTATACTCCAACCATGGAACTAACTGGAAACTTTGCCACTTCTCAATATCACAGCAATATTGATAGAAGGCAATGGACCCAGTTTAACCTAGTGAGGGCCAAAAACTGGGGGAGGGGCCACTTAATTGTTCACACAGCTCAGAAGAGAAAGACGGTTCTGGTTCAGGCTCAGTAGGATTCAGGGGCTCAGCTAGTGTTCACAGGGCTTTTGTCTGTGTTCCCAACTGGTACTTCTGTGACCAAAGGCATCCCTCTACGCAGCAGGAAATGGTCCCCAGCTTGCTTCTCAGCCTTAGTTGGCCCCTGAGCTCATATACAAAACCCCCTAGAAGGCCCATCCAACCTCAGAGATTCAATCCTCATACCAGTTCCCGACCAGGGAGGGCAATGCTGTTCTCTGATTGGAGAGGATTTTATGAGATCTGCTTGCAAAGAAAGAAAAGAGGATACTGAGCAGACAAAGCAAAAACCAGCATAGGTCACAACAACTATCACAACTATTACGCTATTACAAAAGCCCATCCCTTCAGGTGCCACCACTACCTGGAGCACACTCAAATCCCTGCCCGCAATCAAGCCACTACTTTTCTTTCAAGACCCAAGCCTTCCACACACACTCACCCATACCTACCCCGAGACAAAGCTGAACACATACCTGGGCGCCTCAGTATCTCACCCACTCTCTGCTCCTTCTCTCACTTAGCAAAGCCCTCCTGGGTTGCAAGAGTCACAAAAGCAGGGATTATGTTCCAGCCATCTCGGAACCTCTGTAGGCATATCCACTGTCATGGATATGTGGAAATGTGTTTGTGCTTTTGAAAAAAGATGCACAGCCATTTAGAAAGGAGGGATAGGCCAGCATCTAGTGAAAACTTTGGCACGAGTAATGGGTCAAGGGCAGCATCCTTAACACAGAACCCTCATCAATGAGCTAACAATAGGCCCTATTTAAAAAAAAAAAATCAAAATGGGAAAAGATGGAAACAGACTTTTATAGGAAAGAAAATGCAAACGATTAAGAAAAGTCTTTAAGCCAGGCGTGGTGGCGCAAGCCTGTAATCCCAGCACTTAGGGAGGCTGAGACAGGAGAATCGCGAGTTCAAAGCCAGCCTCGGCAATGGCGAGGCGCTAAGCAACTCAGTGAGACCCTGTCTCTACATAAAACACAAAATAGGGCTGGGAATATGGCTCAGTGGTCGAGTGCCTTTTCAGTTTAACTCGGGTCTGAACAATGCAAACCAAAACAACAATGGTAGCTTTGGGGGAAGTCCATTATCAAAAAATGCATTGTTCAAAAACCACAGTGTTGATGAGGCTGTAGCGAGGTGAATATTCTCATAGGAAATTGGTGGAAAGTACCTTTAAAAAAGGGAACATTTTTTTTTTTAAATAACTCATGCCCTTTAATTTATTGATCCCACTTAGAATCTGTCTTGCAAGAATAGTTTAAGATGTTGGAATTGATTTGTCTGCAATTATGTAATTGTGAAATATTGAAAATAGCCCTCATGATGATGTGGATGACTGGTTGCTTCATTGTGATAGATCATTCAATGGATTGTTACACAGCTATCCGGAATTATATATTTGATGATACTTTGATAGCAGAGGAAATGCTTATATAATAATACCATGTGAAAAATTCTAAAATCATAATTAAGACAAAGCATAAAATCACTTAAGAGTATGGGCACATATTATATATAGTAAAGTGGATCATTGGATAAAAATGTGCATATAAAGATTATGAGAAATTTTCTCTTAATTGTCAAAAGCATGGGAACCTTTTTTTACTTCCTTGTATATTCCTAGAGATTTTTTTGGTACTACTTTTAAAATCAGGCAAAGAGGACTGGGATGTAGTTCAGTGGCAAAGTATTTGCCTCACATTGGCAAAGCCCTAGGTTCCAACTCCAGTTCAAAAAAAAAAAAAAAAATCAGATGAAGGCAGAAAATGGTTACATTTGCAAATAAGTGCTCCTTTTTGTAATCAAAAAGATCGATGTTGGAGACACACACACACACACACACACATACATGCACACATCTTTTCTTCCCTCTGCCATCTCTGTGGCTGTCATTCCAAAACTCTCATCCTAACCAACCCACAGAGTGGCATGCATGACTGCCATTCACTTGAACACACCAGGAACCAGACGCATGAAGAGGATGCCGCTGTCCAAGTGGCTTCCTTCTCCCAAATTTCAAGTTAGCCAAGGTGACTTTGGTGTTGACCTTGGCAGAGAGGAGAGTGAAGTTCCTGTATACTGTCCATCCCTTCAACACATATTCATTATACACCTGCTCCCAAGATGTCAGGCCCTGGGGCGTAGGACGAGGACCATGCTCATTGTGATTTGAGAATTATCTGCACCTGCACATTCTTTTCTTCTGTCTTCAGTGGGGCCAATCCTTTCCCTTCGAGAGCTATTTTTAACTTACATTTGAATTATTTTAAAGAGACACAATTTATTTGAAGTTAAGGGACTGATTCCAGAAGAGCCAAATGGATTGATCACACCATGAGTAGCACAAACCTCATACCTACAAAAAGGCTGATTTTTTTTTTCATGTGACTTAGAGGCAAAGAATCCAGAAATAGTTTGGCCCTTGACAGTGTGAATAAAACAATGCGTAAATCCACCAGGAGCCCTGTGATGAGGTAAAAAGGGTATGGACTTGAAGCCAGATGACCAGAGTTCAAAGTCAGCTAACTCCTCTGAGCTACAGCGCACCCAACTATAAGTTGGGGAAAGGGTCCAGACCTGCCCCAGCTCTGTGAGCCTTTGCCAGGATCACATCAGAGGGGCCTCACAAGAGAGCCTGGCACACACTTGACCCCTATGTGAATACTCCTGCTACCTTCCAGGGGTTACTCCTTGAAGGAACAGGATACGTTTGATTTGAAATGGTTGAGTGCCAGACAGGCCCTGCCGCTCACCTGCAGCGTGTCTTTTTTAACAAAGGGTTTAATCTTCCTGAGCCTCAGGTGCACATCTGCCAAACTGGTGGCAACAATCCCACTGTGGGGACAGGCGTTCTCTCCACAGGTGATACATGCATTCAGCGTAGTGCCCAGAGCCTGGTGCCATCTCGGTCTGCTCATTAAATTATTGAATATATTTTCTCCTGGTTGAAAAAATATTTTCTAAAAATCACACGAGAGAGAGTATATGGTGTTTTCAGTCTTGAACTTTAAAGGGAAGCAGCTGCGTTCGCTTCCGATCTCCATCCCCACCCTCCCTGCTACCCCCACACACTCTGAGCTAAGAGCTCCCAAGGGCAGTGACCACACCAGGTCAATACCTTGCCTGGCCAGCCATGGCCCCACTCCCTGGGGTTCTAGCAAAGCTCCCTGGTGCTGACGCTGTTGGTGACCCCTGTCTCTGCAGATCCTTCAAGCCTGACTTCATCCTGGTCCGTCAGCATGCCTACAGCATGGCCCTGGGTGAAGACTACCGGAGCCTGGTCATCGGCCTCCAGTATGGAGGGCTGCCTGCCGTCAACTCCCTCTACTCCGTCTACAACTTCTGCAGCAAGCCTTGGGTGGTAGGTGACCGGCCAGGCACACTTAAACAGAACAGAGGGGCAGTAGGTGGCTTCCCAGCCTTGAACTAGGCCCATTCACCACCATGGGGGCTTCAGCTGGGAAAAGGATCTCATTTAAGCATTCTGAACCCCAAGAGTCCTCTTGAGATAGCTGCCTAACAAATGTCATGGAATGGCATATTATGATACAGCGTTAGGACATAACATCAGTTGTAAAGTGGTCCCTTACTATTTTTAGTATTCTGTCACTATATCATTATTGTTAACAGCAGACATGATTTAATGAGCACTTACTATAGAACAGAAAACCATGCTAGCTGGTAAGGAACCCACCCAGGGTCTCGTGGCCAGGGAGTGGTGAAGCTAGAACTTGAAGCCATTGCTTTCCACCCTGAAGACTTGATCTCTCCCTGTTGTTCATCGGTTTCATTCATTCACTTGGTTTATTTAAGCTACCATCCAGATACCACCAATAAGAACAGCTTCTGCTAAAATAGCCAGCCCCCCACTCCCTCCCATCCTTGACTCTGCTTTTTGTTTTCCCCTAATTCTGATCTACACCTAGAACGATATCTGCTCATTTGTGAATCATCCGTCTCCCTTACTAGAAGGAATTCCGTGACACAACAAATGATTTTTGAGTGTGTACTCGGTTCTGGGTACCGTTTGAAGTCCCAGAAACACAGCAAGGAACAAATCAGACCCAAGTCCCTGCCCAGCCTGCAGATCTTACATTCCAATGGGCTCAAGCACTGGCAATGCCTTAATAAATATGTCAACTATGCGATATGTCCTCTGTTAGTACCAAGGGGGACATGAAGGAGGGGCGGAGGACAGGGAAGTAGAGGCTGTGTGTACAGAACATGCTCTGTGTAGCTCATGGTCATCTGGTCTGCCCTGTCTCACTGTCTCTCTGTGGCCACATGATGGGGTGGGGCAGCGGCTGAGGCGTGGGCTCTGGGGCCAGGCCACCCAGCTCCAGGTTCTGAGCTGCACGCTCTCGAGCAAGCCTCCCTCACCTGTCCGCACTCAGCTTCCTTCTTTGGAAAATGGTGATAATGTTAGAGGCTTCCTGCTCTGGTTTTGAGTTCATACATGTAAAGTGCTTATAATGGTGGCTGGCGCAACACACCCTCAATAAATGGTGACAGTTATCACTGTCCATTGTACCCAGAACAAGTCTACACTGAGCTGTCACTCAATATTTATTGAAGGACAATGTGTGCTAATTGAATACAGTCGTATCACCATAACCACTGGGCTCCTTCTCATTCTTCCCTAACTAAGCCTCTTGGCTCATGGCATCTAAGATTCAAGTGCCACTGTTAGGAAAGGCTCCTAAATATTATTAGCCCATCTGCCTTGTTTTTCCACGTAGTTATCATGATGGTCGCAACTTGAATTCTCTGGGACTCACCGTGCAACGTTCTGAGCCCTCGGCATGAAGATCGTGTTTTATCTTGAGAACTACCTTGATGAGTAGCTGCTGCTAGTATCTCTGTTGTACAGATTGAGGAAACTGAAGCTCATGTAGCTAGTAGTAACTGGTAGCCTCTCCAAAACCCACATAATATTTCTCTCCCTCTCTGGACTTCAGTTTGCTTATCTATGAAGCAAGGGACCCTCCTACCCAACATCATCTCCCCTATTTCTGAGGCCTCTCAAGCCCTCTAAGTTGACTGTAGTTGGAACTGCCCCTGCAGGCTGCACCTCAAGTTTGCACAGCAATCTTGGGCTGAAGCAGAAAGTTCCTGTGAGACCCAGTTGTCTCTGTCCAGGCTTACTACTGAGTTGCCCCCAAGCCAGTCTGTATAAGGCTTGGAGCAACCTCTGGGTACCTGCACCCAGCAGCAAATTGCAGCTTCTTTTCTTTTCTGGGGGATACTGGGGATTGAACTCAAGGGCACTTGAACTGAGCCACATCCCCAGCCCTATTTTGTATTTTAAGTAGAGCCAGGGTCTCACTGAGCTGCTTAGCACCTCATTTTTGCTGAGGCTGGCTTTGAACTAGCAATCCTCCTGCCTCAGCTTCCTGAGCCGCTGGGATTACAGGCGCAGTCACCACCTTGCTTATTTTCTTTTTGATTAGAATCTAATATGTTTTTCCCTGCAGCTCTTCTTCACCTTTTGGGTGGATTCTAATCTCCTTGGTCTGGCTTTAGAGGTCCCGGTAACCTATGATGAATCACCCTCAAGACTCTTCTCTTGCTGTCCCCTGCACCTGAGGCCACTTCCCTGGCAACCTCCAGGGTCTTCAGCACACACTGGCCTCACTGCACACCCACAGTACCCAAACCCCTTTTATGTCATCTTCTCTAGGGACCTTCCCTGACCCCCACTCTGACTGGCTTCCAGGTCCCAGAACCCCCTTGCTTTATTCCAGCAAGACATTAACGTCTCAAATGTGCACCTGCAGTCTGTCCCCCAGGTTCAGTTTGTTGCCCCGATAATTGAGCCCAATACGGGCATGAAGCCCGAGTGGCTGGCACTGGAGCTATCCTCTCTCTCTGGAGACAAGAGCTAATCTACACTCCAAGGAGGAAAGGCACAGGCAGGAGGAGCACAGTGGTAAGGGACATGGCCCAAGCTATTTGAAATAAGCAGGGTTGTAAAAGCAGAGAAAATGTGTGTCAATAATAACACCTAACATCCCAGGGCTCCCACGGACCAGGTACTGCTCTCCCATGTATCCTTAATGAGGTAGGATCCCTCCTTACCTCTGGTTTACCATTGAGGAAATCAAAGCTCAGAAACCTACAGTCACCTCCCAACTCACACAGCTAGTACGTGACAGACCAAGGTTGTGCACTCAGGAATGTTGGCTCCAGTGTCTATACCAAAAACTACCCTGCAGTGCTGCCTCTCCAGAAAGAAAGGCATTGTGAGCAGGGGTGGTATGAATGCTGGCAAGTTGTGCTGTGGACCAGGACCTTGTGTAGCATGCTGAGGATGTAGTAAGTGCTCATTAAATACGGTTAAGCTAAACCCAGAGTTCTTCCTACTTCCTGGTTCTTGGGCAGGAATGGAGGAGTTGATGCAGTTAGATGGTTGAGAGGATGACTATCCAGCCAAGGAAGCTGGCTTTTACCTAGGGGTGGGGAAAGCTACTGGAGGTCAGATGCCTGACTCCCAGGACCAAGTGGGTGGTTTCACTTAGTGGGTAATAACAGCGAGTAATGTTCTTTCCCTTTCTATCCTAGTTCTCACAACTCATTAAGATCTTCCATTCCCTGGGCCCTGAGAAGTTCCCTCTTGTGGAGCAAACATTCTTCCCCAATCATAAGCCAATGGTGAGTCACTGTTTCTACTCTGTTTCTTTTGGTGATAGGGAGCAAATGAAGATACCTATGTCCTTAGTCTCTTTGGATGGGAAGCTGGGCTTGGGGATCACTCCCTGATTCCCTGGATTCTGAGGAAGAGCCACAGGGTCCTGGGAGAACTTCTTGCTTTCCTAGAGGGAGAGTCATTTATCTGAGGGAAATGCAGGCTGTGGGGCATGTGACCAGGTGGACAGAAGTCCTTGTGGCTTTGGAAATGGTCAACGAGTCAGGGAAGCTGGAATGTTGGAGCCAGAGGCTGAGCAAAGGGGAAAAGGTATTTCCATGGAGCTTGCTGCTTGCACTAGGGCCCTTGCCAGGACCTGGTTTCAGCTCTTATTTTAATAAAAGCAGTAATATTTCGTCTGCACTGACTATTGAAAGGTGACTTTCTTGTGTGTTCTCTGTTTTCCAACTTTTGAATATGCCTGAGGGTGTCTCTGGGAAGCCGTTGGGGACTTGGCTCAGAGTGCCTGGTTTCACCTCCCACTTGGAAGGTATCTGGGTGGGAGAGGTTAATGTCTTCTTGAGCCGGGCAGCTCAGAGTTCGGTGGGGAGTTCTGGGCAGCTGGAAGCAGCCGAGATGTACCTGCTTGTATGGTTGGCGGTCTTCTTAAACTGGTCAAGGGAACACAGAGCCATGGCCCTGGACTTGACCTTG
Source organism: Geosciurus inauris (assembly GCA_004024805.1). NCBI lineage: Eukaryota > Metazoa > Chordata > Mammalia > Rodentia > Sciuridae > Geosciurus > Geosciurus inauris. The sequence continues at coordinate 142,668 of PVHX01000272.1, forward strand.
TGGGGAACACAAGTTTTTTGAAGAACATTATAATGAACAGTGAGTGTATCTTGTGGTCTCTGGGGACTGTGGCCTGGTTGTAGAAGGCCAAGCGTAGACTGCTGAGCTGGACAGCCCTGTTTGAGACACCAACAGGAAGACCTGCAGGCTCCTGGTGGGAGTCATTCACCAGGCACAAGTTTCCCACTGATTTTCTTTCCCTGCATCTGATCCAGCAAGAGTCACAGAATCAGGGGTGTGCCTAAGAAGAGCACATCTGGAACCCCACAGGTTCCAACAAAGGGTGAACACATGGAGAAAGTTCAGGGCTTAGCCTCAAGCCAGCCTGAGTTCGAATCCTAGTTTTATCTTCGTACTGGATCTTGGACTGTGATTTGATCTCTGTGAGCCTTGGTTTTCCTCAATTAAAAAACATGGGGGGTGGAAAAATCTCACGGGGTTGTTGAGATTCCTCGTGATTGTGTGTATAAATGCTGCGCCGGGCAGGGCATAGCTGTTCAGAGTAGATCTAGTACCTTCTAATTTAGGAGCAGCAGCTATAATCCAGAACTCCCTCAAGGGAGAGATGACAGCTAGGCTGCCTGAGGGTGACAGTCCCACTGTAAGCTCTGGAAGGGGATCTCCCGTTGTCGTGGGCCATCACGAGTTCCTGTGATCCCCAACTAGGCTGAGTGGCCCTTGGAATTTCCAGAAGGCCACTGACATCTAGGATTGCTGTCTATAGGCCTCTTGGCCTCCTCCTTCTCCATGGAGGGTGATTCTTAGGAAGAAAACATGGAAGGCTGAGCCAAGACCCAGGCTGGTTGTATCTGTACCACCCCTAGGTGATGAGACGGAGACCCAGTCACTGCAGAAGTAGGGAGAACTCCAGCAATAGGAGGAGGGTGCAAAGACCAGGCTGGGTCAGCAGCCACAAGAGAATCTAGGACACCTCCCCTGACATTCCTCCCGCCAAGGGAAAGGCTGGGGACAAGATGGCCCAGGTATGGAGGGTGGGAATATGCACGAGCCTGGAGGACAGCAGGCAAGACAGACTTCCAGAGTCTCTCAATGTCTGTACAACTCCCCAAGGCAGTCAGTCAACAAAAAGGCAAGAGACAGCCGGTGTGTGATAGAAATAAAACCACTTTACTGTTTAGAATAAAGGACACACGGTAAAAAGTGAACATTATGCAACATTACAAGACAATATACATTCACGGAATATAAAATTCATAAATAACATGGAGGAAAACTGTAAACAGTGCTACAAAATTTAGCAACAAATACATTCCTTCCAGACAGGGTTTTATTTATTTATTTTTCCCTCTGGTTGGTTTCCCTCCATCACTTCTGGGTTTCAGCACAGCAGACTGGCTAAAGGGAAAGGTGGAGGAAGGGGAGAATCTCAGAAGCCTCTGCCCTAAAGCATGACGCAGACCTCCCCCCTGCTCACCCCCAAAGAACCAATTTGGAAATTGTTGATATCTGCCTCTCCCATGTTCCCCTATTTTGTTGTGCTTTTGACAGTAGATTTTTATCATGTTTCTTTCTGATACAAATACTCAAATCATATTTTTATTAAGTAGGCAAAAGTCAAACTGTTGGGTGCCCTCTTGGGGCAATCCTCATTGTCAACATCGTGCACAGGATGCAGAGGGAGGGCTGAGGCAGGGAAGGGAACTGACTCCGGGGAGGGGGGGCCATAGTATCTCCTGGACAGAGCTATTCCAATGTCATGGTGCTCGTGGGCTGTAGCTCAGCTGCCATGAGGCAGGTTGGGGCTGGGGGAGGGTAAAGAACAGAGATCTTCTAGCATTACCTACCCTGGTCATAGCACAGCGCTGGCCCGGGAAGCAAGAGCAAGTCTGGGCTTCCTTGATTAGGAGGCAGAAGAGGTACCCAGAGGAGGCAAAGAGAAGTTGGAATCCCAGTTCCCATGGCCCTGAATTTTTAGGAGAAATCATGGCTTCCCTACTGGGTGGGAGAAAGGACTTGAGGGGAACGGGAACGGGAGTCAGTAGGGGATAACCAGGGCCAGCTGATAAAAAACAAGGACATGAACGTACTTTGATTCCTTCTCCTTCGTATTCAGGGAATCCCTGGGATCCCCAATTGGGAGGAGACTGGATGAGTACCCCTATCAATACCAGCTCCTCTGGTTCCCCTCACTTGCCAGTCTGGCTGCCTGCCCAAGAAGTATTTTACCCTCAATTCCACTGTAGAATTTGATTCAGAAAAATGGCGGCATGTGGGTTTCATTTTCTTTTTTCTCTTAGACACAACGTACACATATTACAGCCTAGACATGGCACGAGATTTAGCAAAATAAAACATTCACGATATGATTGAAATACAGAAGTGTCTCAGCTACATAAATGACTTTAAATTATACAGTAAGTGAACAGGTGAAATAAACAAAGCTATAGCTTATAGAAAGCTCAAAAACCGCCCTCTGACAATTTCACTTTGCAAAACCCCCTTCTTTGCCCGGGACCTCCCCCACCAGGGCCTAGCAGATGGGGCTACAGTTTTGCCAACTTATTCATTCTGCAGGGAAACTTCAGGTGCTTCATGACCAGGCCTCACCCCAAGTCCCTTCTTATGTCAGCGGGGGTGACCACAGCAGGGACCAGCAATAGCCAAATGCCTCCCAGAAGATGCTGATGTCCACTTGGGGGAGTACACTTGTGCACGCTGGGTCAGGAGTTCCACTCTTCGAGACTCTGAGGTTGAAATAGATGATCCCAACCAAGTCTGTGGCTCACCCCTTGGAAACCACTAGTGTCCTGGCCTCAGTTCCTCCTGCTCACGCTGCCCCACAGAGAGAGCCAAGCCTCCCATATCCCCCTTGCCAAATGGCATGACCAGAAGGGGAAGGTTTCAAGAGAATGAAATGATCCCGAGGAAACCCAACACCAGTACCGCCTTCCTCATCCTGCCTGGGTATTTGTGTGTGTGTGTGAGACATCTCATTGTCTACTTCCGTTTTTTTTTTCCCTCTTGTTACAACTGGCAGCTCTGCTTCCTAAAGTGGAATGAACTGAAGATACAAATACTAATAGATGATAAATACCCATAATCTGAAAAAAGGGACAGAGAGCAATCATGTTAAAGGTCACCATCTTACCATCCCCAGCTCTGTAAAATATACATCATCACCTACTCTCAGCATCTCACTTTTGACACTAAAACTTAAAATAATTTTATTTAATAGGAGAATTTATATTATAGTTTTATTTCAAAAAAAAAAAATACACAACAAAAACCCTACAGTTGTTTCCAGAGCTGGGCTTCCCCAGGGACCACCCCCATTGTCTCCATGAGGTGAGGACCTGAGCAGGTACCATCTACCTTCCAAGTGAGCTGGGGAAGAAGAGCAAGCTGTCCCCAAGCCCAGGAGAGGTGGCCACCTAGCTGAGGCCAGACACTCTGCAGCTGTCCTGAGGCCCCTGACCCACAGAAACTCCATTGTCACCTGCCAAGCCAGCAAGGCAGTTAAGTGACAGTCCCCAAACACACAGCAGAAGAAAAGGAGCAGGACAGAAGTCAGAGGACCCCAGTATAGGGAAGAGAGGGTGCTGAAGGTGTTCAGGATTTCAAATTTTAATTAAAATGAAAAAAAAAAAGTCAACTTGGAATGTCATGATTTTCTTCAAACAAGCAACAACAACAAAATAGAAGAGATTAAACTATTGGCATATTTAACAGCATTGAATAGAATTCTGTGTCCTGTAAAAAATTAGCTTATGTCCCCATATGGGCATATGCAAATGTGGATACAAACACATCCCCCCAGATGAGCTAACCACTACTTCGGAAATAGTAATCTCTACCCAAATCTACATGGCTATATCTGTGGATAGTGTAAAGTGTGTGTATATCTCTGATTTACATCAAGGCAAGCTCTGGGCCAGACCTCCCAAAGAGTTTCCCAGGACATCTTAAGGGAGGTGGGGAAAGGAAGGACATTCATCTCAGTCTTTCACCTGAGCTTTTTTTGCACAAGGAAGCGAGTTGCCTCCTGACCGCAGGCAGATGTTTAAGTCGTCACCAACTAAGAAAGCTCTGTTATCTGGCCTGGCTCAGCTTGCTCCAGACTCAGAAACATCTGGTCAACCCAAGCATCACAGGGCTAGGAGAATCGTGTGCGCCATATCATCTCGGACCCTCCCCTGCAGTCTGTTCCTTCCCTCCCGCACTCGGGCATCAGACTCAGACAGACAGTCTGGTTGGGACCTGCAGTAGCATGTCCTCTGGGTATAAGATCTTCCACGTACCCCGAATCTGTCAGTTGCTGCCCAGGATTGATCTGATCCTTGTCGGGGTCCTTTCTGTACTGGGTGGAGGAGGGTATGGGGAGGAGGGTGGGGAGAGGGTCAAGTGGGAGCAAAGAGAGAGGAGTAGGGGTTCCAATGCCCGGATGTGGTAGATTTTTCAATTTCTGTTTTCCTAAAAAAATAGAGATTATCTATCACAAAGAAGAGGAGTAGATACCCCTCATTCTCTCTGGCATGGACCAGAAAGTCCCAGGCAGAAGTGATGTAAAAATCAAAAAGAAGGGGTGAAGGGGCCAGGAGGATAGTCCAAATTGACTCCATAGACAGCACAGGCGTTTCTTTAAGTGTTCGAAGTGCTAAATTTGCGAGAAAACAGGCACTAATTTCATTGTCATCATCTGGGAAGAGTTAGTGTCCGAGGGAAGCTCAGCGGGAAGGGAGGGAGGTGAGGTGGGGGCGGGTCTGGGCTCAGGGGTCTGTGGCATTGATGATGCTTTTGTCCGGGGGGGCCCACCCTCGGTACCAGCTGCAGTAGCCACCTTTCTGCCGGATGCAGGCATAGTGTTTGGACTGGTAGCCAGGGTAGCCAAAATTGGACAGCATGTCGGTCCAGAGACACTCGTTCTTGGAGGTCACAAAGCAAGGCAGGTAGTAGCAGGACTTGATCTGCAATCAGATGCAACCAACAGTTAGGAGACCCAGGCCTGGTGCTATTCCGAGTTTGGGTTCTGACCCTAGGACACTGCAGGGGGTGTCTGAACTCGCCAGTCCTTTAGTGGTAACGTAAGTAACACTAGCTCACATTTATCAACACCTACTATGTACCAGATGTTGAGCTGCTTTGTTATTCCCCCTTAATTCCCACTACAGTTCCATCTCCCTTTGACCAATAGAGGCTGGGAGAGGTAAAGTAACTTGCTCCAGGTCACACAGCTAGAAAGTTGCAGATTGGATGTAAGGAGGGGAGCTCTCAGGTGTTTTAGAGAACTGAGGAATTCGAAAGATGAAAGCACAAACTTTGGAGTCTAGCTGCCCTAGGTTGGAAACGAGACTCAACAAGCTGTGTGACCCAGGTCTAATTATTCAAGCTCTATTTCCTCATCTATAAAATGGGGATGATAGTAGTTAAAACCACAGAGGATTGTTCTGAGGATCACAGGAGAGGGTGGCCCAACTCCTGCCCACAGCAGGAAGGCTGGCCTTGGTGCTGTACTTGGGCCGGGCCTGGCCGACTAGAGCCCTCTGTGGCACCTGCTATCAGCAGCCCTGATATGCCTGGGGTGGGGGCCCATGAGTCAGCTGCCAAAGTGAGCCCACATGGGACTGCTTGGCAGTACCTGCAGGACAAGAGTTCCATACCTGCCTCCGCCTTGAATTGCCAGGAGGGGCCAGGGATGCTGCAGAGCCCTCGTGCCCCTGGAGCTGCCAAGTGGGCAGGTGGAGGGAGTGGATGGCAGCAGCAAGACCCTCTTCCCTCACCTTCCTCCCCGCCCAGCCCAGGAGCACACTCCCCACCCACCTCCACCCGGGCCCTGGCCAGTGCACTCTGCCCATCCCAGCCCAGAGGCCGGGAGCAGCAGGAGCCAAGGCTATGGGGCTGCAGCCACCCCTCTCCGCCCCAGGCTTACCTTGCAGTTGCACCCCAGGTGGTAGCGATAGTTCAGCCCCTTGCGCTGGGACAGGGTGAGCTGGTCCCACCTCTCTACAAAGTTGCACAGCCCTGTGTACATCTTGCCATCGTAGACACGGCCTGGAGGAGGAAGGGTGCAAGAGGAAAGCTGTTTGGTCTGGAGCCCGGCAGCGGGGGAAGGGGGATGTCGGCCCTGTTGTGCACCTGCTATGGCCAGGCACCGTGCTGGGTAGTTTTCAGACCCATGATTCGATTTCACCTTCTCCAACCTCTTTAGGGTAACCGTGGCCCCATTTTCCACACAATAATGAAGCCCGAGAGGCTGAGCGTGTGGCCCACCTACCAAACCCATTAGGTCCCCGAGCAAGGCCTGCCTGGAACCCAACTCCTGGCTCCCCTCCTTGTGGCTTTGGCATTCGTTTTTCTTTTCCTTTATTACACTGCCTAAAGGTTGACAGCCTTGAGACACAGGCCTGACAGGCTGTCCGCAAGGTGCCGTGGGGCAGAATTCGCATTTATGGTAGAGCTGAGAAACTAGAAATCTTGAGGGTCCATGATGGACTGAAGCCCAGCCTCAGGGTGCAAATCTCCAAAGGCCCTGTCCTAACTGTGGAGGAATTTGGGACTCGACATTGAGATTCCTCATGATCGCTGGACACGGGCTAATATCCTCAAGGCACTGCTGAGCCAGCTCCGCAGACCCGTCAGAAGGGAGAGAACAGTGGACCTTGGCTGTGGCATCTCTGTGGCCATTACCTGTCAGCAGGTACTGGTACTTGTTGACCTCCAGCTTAAGGCCACAGAGACTTTCGGAGGCTTCTGTGTGGATGTACTGAACGTGGGGCATCTTGGTGAAACCTCGGTACATCTGTGGACAGAAAGGACATCATAAGAAGAGGCCTCAGGCCCAGAGAGCACGCTGTCATCTGAGTTAAAGGAATCAGGTCCCCCTGTTAGCCATGAAGTGGCTGGTCATGGACCTGCCATCCAGGACCCCCTTCACCCGGGGGAGGGCACCTCTCCTCTTTTCTGAGTTAGGTTTGTGCCTTCCCAGGGAACTCTGTCCTGCCAGTCCCATCCCTCATTCCACATTTGAGAAATATGTTTCTCAAATCCCAACATCTTTTCAGAAATCCGAAGAAATTGCTCTGAAAGGGTCCCCCTGCCTTGCCCACCACAGCCCTGAGCTCTGAGGGGACAGACAGCCAACCAGCATTCACACGACCTCCCCGACACTTCCCAGGTGACAAAAGCATCCTCACAGCATGAACCCCACACTGCCCATGAGACACGGACAGAAATTCTATGCGGCTGGTGAGAGCTGAACTCAGGCCTAGCCTTCCCGTGTTCTTATTCTTCTGAGCATCTGGAGAAGGCGCTAGGATCATCACCCCAGATGAGCCTCATAAACATGTATACAAAATGCAAAGATTTTTAAGTAAGCATTTAATAATTAAGTGGAACCATATGAAACTGCTGACACACGGCCATTTTTCTGTATGCCATAATCTAATACAGTGGCTCTCAAACGGAGAGGCACCGCTGTGCCCCTTGGAAACGGGAGGGACATTTAACAATGTCTGGAGATGTGTTTGGTTGTCATGAGCGGGCAGAGACAGGAGAGTCATCTGCCCCCAAAGGTCCACTGTCCCAAGGTTAGGAACGTCCACTGTAGCACTGACTCATTTAGTCCTCATAATGCACCCCCCCCCACGGGTGGCTTATCCTGCTCATGCTACAGACGAGGAGCAGGAGCCACAGGCTGGTCACGTGGCTTTTCCAAGGCTGTAGGGTGTACACAGGGGAACGAGGCGTCACTGCTCTTTGCCATCATCCTGCACTGTCTTCTCTGTAGCCTGGGAAGCTCGGGACCCAGGGCCTCTGCTGCAGCAAATGCCATTTCCATTTATGGATTTTGAGGCTCCTTTGTCAGTGTGCGCTCAGAGACTCAGGGACGGTCACAGAGGCTTAATCTACTCTGCGATTCCAGGTTAAGTCCACAAGTGTCAGGCAGGCCCCAATCTGCCCAGGCGACCGTATCATCTGTGTGAGCCAGGGAGAGTGGGCTGGGCACCCAGGCTGGGCCCAACCCCAGTAAGCCTCCGGATCTCAGAGTGCTCAGGCCCTAGACCACTTGTGGTCTCTGGGCCCGCCTCAAGCGTTTACAACAGGACAATGTCCCTACTTTAGTCCCTGGCATGCGTTATTAATTTACTTGTGATAATTAATACAAAGCCAGATATCACCCCATTGGTGCCTCATAAATGCCTGCCTTCGGTCTGATGGGCTGATTTCCCCCTTCGTCTCCTCTTTAGTGGTGACTGGCGGGCAAGGGTAAGAGGTCACAAGGACCTCCACCATGGTAAAATCTCCCACTGGACCTCAGGATTTGGGGACCTCTCTGCCTTGTTAAAGGGGCACACTGCTCTAATGGATCCAGATGTCTCCTTTCTGAGCCTGTCTTTGCTCACATGGCCACAACCAAGCACTTTGCGAAATGTCCACACTCAGTGTTCAATTAGGCCATGGGGACCAGGGAGGCGTCAGGACAGGATGGCACCTGGCTACCTTTAAGAGGAGCTGCTCCAGTCATCTGATGTGCCTTGCAAAGAACACCCTAAACTTATTTCTGTGCCCAGCAACTTCTCATTTTGGTGCAAGTGTTCCTCGTGGTTTGGGTCAAGGTTTCCTCTAAGCCCTTGCTTAGGTCTCTGGGGCCCAGCCTATCAGAACCTCCATTCATCCTGTGTCTTCTCCTTTCTCTCTCTGCTTTATGGGCAGAGAGTCAAGACCCTGTTGAGGGTCCAGAGACCTGAACTGCTCAGTAAGAACTCGACTCCTCACAATCAGCAGGGCCTCCCCACTACTTTTATTCCGGAAGGAGCCCGTGTTTGATCATGGCTTCTTGAGCCTGCACACGGAGAGCTGTGGATACAGAACAGAAGAGCAGGCCTGACGAACACAGCCCTGCGTCCTGGGGGTGAAAATAACAATAGGGTGAAGGTAGATTCCACTCAACTATTTGTCTTCCCTTTATAATAATTGCCAATCTAATTATGGATCTCCAAAGAACCATTATGTCTGTAATCACAGAAACTGAGAATTGGTTTGACAAATTTAAGAGGCTTAGAATAGGTTTCTAATGTCCTGAAATCAGAGAACCATAGAATATCGGGATAAGAGAGGGCACCAAAGGTCACCTAATCCAACCAGTGTCGTGGAGGATTAGTGACAAACACAGGTTCCGCTGACTGACAGTTTGAATCTCATCCCTGCCATTTTTTTAGCCACGTAGAAAGTTACTTATCCTCCTTGGGCCTCAGTCTGTCCATCTGTGGCTTTGAGAATTAAATGACTTAGAATAGCACTTGGTAGACAGCATTTAGTAAAAGTTAGCTTAAAACCAGTTATTCCAAAATCGAGGAGGAGAGGAGCGGAGGGTTTGGTCCTTCTACCTAAGCATCATTGCCCAATGTCATCTCTCGGCAGCAGTAGTTCAGATCCCCACTCAGAAGAGGCTACTCCTTTCCAGCTGGACTCTGCCTTTCCCTAGGTTCCTCTTCTTGGTGGCACCTATACAAAATGCTAAGAAGTTAGCTTCCCTTGGGGCAAAGGGACAAATCACATATGAAAGAGGTTTCTGAGTCTGGGGCATTTGCCTACTTTTTATGACATGCCTGGTCTTTCGCTCTGCAAATGGCCACTCTTAGGTCTGATTTCTTGCAGGACTGCCAAAGATCAGCACTGTTCTGGATCTTGACTTTTGTCATGAACTCATTTAAATCCACAAGTTAGTCTTATTTACAGACTGAGCGACTGAGGCTTGGAGATAATTTAGTGTCTGACTGAGACACCAAGTGCACAGTCCTCCTCTTCCATAGTGGCTGTCCAGCTGAGGAGCAAAGACTAATGGTGTCAGCCTCTGCAGAGGGCTAGACAAGAGGGCTAGCACCATAGAGTCTCAGGCACGGGGTGGGCTGGGGGGCGGGGGCAGAGAGCCTTCCAGCTGCAGCTTCAAAGGCCAGACCCTGCTATTGCTTATTTGATTAGACAAACCACTGAGGGAAGGAGCTGAGCATTCCAATTGCCCAGCAGATTCATCCTGTTCACAGTCAGGACATGCAAAGCTTATGACCAGCACGTGTCCTCTAGGATCCTCCTGGGACTAGCTGGGACATAATGTCCCCCACATGCTGTCCCCTGCAGCCTGCCATTGCACAAACAACAGCTCCTGGCAAAGTGGACAGCTTTCTCATGGTCCTGATGGGAGATAAGGTCCCCACAGCTTAGAGCAGCCAGTTCTAGAAACTTCCACCTTTGCACTATGGCCCAGTGCCTGAGCCCCAGCTCATTTCCAAGTCTGGGTTTGCAACAAGCTTCCTCAACGTTCTGGCACCTTCACCCCTTACCCTCATGCCCAAGGTCTCTGCACACTTAGGGGTGCCCAGAGGAAGGGTCAGAAGCTGCAGAGTCAGCAACCAGGAGGGGTCCGTCTGCCTCACATCAGAGGCCAGGTGGGGCTGGGGTCTCACGTTCTCTAAGCTCCTTCAGTCCTGCTAGAGGGGAGCCCTTGTCTCCCCAGTCTGACTCTCTGGGGTTGACTCTCATCTACCAGAACAAAGCCTCCCAGGGAACACTGCCAAAACCCAGCTGCATATCCAGAGCTCTGAGGCAGGATCATGCACCAGGGAATCCAGGCTGACCTCTTTTGCTTCCCTGGGGGACCTAGCACAAGTGGGGTGAAGGGTAGCCCTCAAAGTGTGTGAGAATGACCCATCAGCCTGCAGCCCCAATGCTCCGTTATCTCCTTGCTTGCAAAGACCCTGGGGTCTAGGTCTGCTTTGCCACTTCCTAGACGTGTGACCTGGACTGTTTCATAACCTTCCAACTCTCAGGGGCCTCACCTGTATAACAGGGAGCAAGTGTGGCTGTTCAGTGTGGCTGTTTTACAGCCAGACATGGAGACTGACCTTTGCAAAGGTTCAACAGAATGACTGGTGCAGACCAAATGCTCAATCAATGCTACTTGCATGCCGTCCTATATGAATTGGAACAAGTATTATCACTGTGTCCCCAGCTCACAGCCCAGGGCTAAGCACAGAGAAGGTGGAAGAAAGGATAGGGTGGGTGGGTGCATGATCCCACCCCAGAGCTCTGGATATGCAGCTGCAGAGGATGGATGGGCTCCTACTCCTATCTGGCATCTTCCCTGACTTGAAGGCAGGTGGCCTGAAAGGCAATACCTGGGCTAAAGGTCATAAAGCTTAGCCAGTAGGAATTAAGCAGGAATTAATAAAAGATACTCAGTGTGACTGATGAGAGAGTAAGGCGGCAGCGAGATTTGGGAAGTCCTGTAAGGACACACAGGATCAGGAAGGGACCCGATGCCTCAGCTTAGGAACCAGATCTGTCTTGAATTCAATGCACGGTTCTGGGCACATCATTTCCCCTTTAAGCCTCAGAAGTAAAATAAAGTGTTTTATGTGGAATCCCCCTCTGCCACCCCCATGCCATGAACTAGGAGCAGATGACAAACAGGAGCCTGAGTCCCCAGCCCAGGAGTAGGGGCTGTGCTCGGAGGCTGATGGGTGACCACATGGCATCTGGCTTCTTACCAAGTGCCACTGGCTGGTGTGACACCAGTCAGGAGGATGGGACATTCTGCACACAGGCAGGGCTCTGGTCACCCTGGCCTCCAGGCCTGGAAGGTAGGAGGGAAGCCCAGGCCGCCTCCAGCTAGCTCCTTCCCAGCTCCCTGCCAGCCTCAGGGTCCAGGGATGAGGACACAGCAGAGCAGGGCAGGCTGGCACCGTGTTGACAAGCTCTGCTCTGGTCTAACATGCGCTGGCGTTCCTGTGCCAGCTGCCGGGGGTTGAGAAGTGGGCTTATTAGGTGGCTTTTGCTGGTTCCCCACCTCCGCCCAGTCTCCTCTCCCCAGGGCCTCTGAAGACACAAGCGGGTCTCATGACCGAGCTCAGGCAAGCAAGGGCAACTGGCCAGGCCTGACTCTGGAATTACATAACCAGAAGGCTGCAGATGTTTCCAAAATTGAATCCAAAGCAATAGGTTCCACAAAATCAGTACAGCCAGCCTCAGGCCCCAGGAAAGGAATAATGAGGGCTTGAGGCTGGCCTCCGGGATGGCCGGCTACCACCGTGGACTCTGTCACTCCCCTAACTCAAGTCCACGCGAAGGCTGAAGCTTGTCTGCTCTGGGCAGTTTTCAGGTCTCTAGGGTCCCAGCTTCATCCCCCCATTAGGTGTACAAACATCCACCAAGTCCCCATTGCATGCCAGGTCCTACCCTAATGACTGGGGACATGACTATGAGCCATGAGTCAAAAGGCCAGCCGCTAACTTGGACCTGAGCACATCGAATCACGAACTGCTGCTTGGTCACATGCAGGACTCTTCTCCCAACCTGACCACAGTCCTGAGGCAGAAACTGTATGGGCTCCCCAGCTCCAGGCACAGAGATCCCTGTGCGCAGGGAGATGCTCAAAAAGGCAGGGGCTGCAGGAGCGGCCAGCGGCTCAGGTGAATGAAGCCCTGGGCCTCTGTGCAGAGGAGACACGAGGGTGCCTTCTCAAGCAGCCACCAACAGCTCCTGCTGGAGTGGCACTGCCAACCCCTGGAATTAGAATGCCCGAGCTGGAAGGCCTCTTAGGGGGTCAAGCCCAAGCCATCAAGGTGAAGAGACGACCAGGCTGAGACCCAGGAAAGAGGACGAGGACGAGGTGCTAGTCAGAAGCAGAGCTGAGACCAGGAGGCCGGTTCTCCAGATTTGCAATCTGAGGTTCTCTTCCCCAGCATGCTGCAGGACATCCTAGTTCTCACAGTATGATGTGTTTAGTGAACGCTGCCGACTAACTCAAATGCAAGAAAACAATCAGAGCTGGGAAGCGAGCGCACCTCCCTAGGATGAGGTGCCTGTGATCAGTGAGGTTTCAGTGTTAACCCACCTTATGACCTCCATGGCTTCCTGAGGCCCGTGGGCACTGCAGAACCCAGAAACCCATAGTTCACAAGAGCTGTCCAACCCCCTCATTTTATAATTGGGATGACAGAGGCCCAGAGAAGAGCAAAGGCTTGGCCAACGTCTCAGGGCTACCAGGGATCAAGGCCCTCCGTCCTCTGGCTCCAGACCTGGGGCTCCTAATGAGCACCTCGGGGCAGCTTCACCTGCACCCGCCCTCCTGCCTGACTCTTCCAGCTGCCTCAGCTGCAGCCTCTCCTGCAGGGAAGAAGGCCTGAGGCTCAGACACCAAACACACACACATCCAGTCCCCACCTACTCAGCCTCCCTTGGCCAGAACTCTGCTGGCAACCACCCAGGAACCCTCCTGGAGCCAGACAAGTGAAGCTACTCACCTTCATCTGCTTAATGGTGTAGACCAGCGTGCCGAAGGGCCCCTCCTTCACCAGCTTCTTCCCCACTACCTTGGCCCGGATCACTGCAGAGACAGCAAGAGAGAGAGAGCCGAGGTTACACAGGCCTGAACTGCATAGGAAGGGCACCTCGGGGTGGGCCGGCTAGCCCTGGAATGGCTCTCTGCCCTTCAAGCCAACCAGAACAGATGCTAGTGTGCATAAGAGGGAGAAGCCTGAGAGACCCCGGGTGAGGGAGGGGTGGAGGAAGGAGACGCAGCCATCATTCATGTTAATGACCCGGGCTCGCCACTGTCTGCCTGGAAATCTCTAGACCACCCTCACCCCAACACAGCCTTGGGGATTCTTCCCTGTGGCTTCACCATAATCCCAAATTGCCTTCTGTCAGCACTTCCTGTCCTACCCATAATGCCCACTGATAATGCCAAGCCTGCTCCCTGTGCACCAGCACCCCTGTCTAACCACCGCCTCATCAGAGCTCTTCCAGTGCACGAGTGAATTTTCCAGGTCCCGACACGCCCACAGAGTTGACGCACTCCAGCTCCCTCAGTGCCCCTGGGCAGCATTCTGATTGGACCCTCGGTACCCGGTGCCTCCACAAGGGGTGCAGCAGAACCTAGCTCTAAGGGAATGCAGGGAGGGCTGGGAATGGGGCTCGGGAGCCAGGCTGGGCAGTTCCCTCCTTTACTCCTAGACAAGAGCAGTATGAGCATCCGCACCATAGAGATGAGGAAGGCGAAGAGAAGGCGTGTCCTCTTTCTGAGACTTTTTGACCTACAAACAGGGACTGACTTTGAGATGATAAAAAGCTGTACCTTCTTCTTCCACTTACACACACACACAAAAGCAGCATCCAAGAGCAGTCTTCAAGCATTCCTACAAATCAGACACGAAGGAGCAAATGGGCAGGTCTTAAAATGAGAACCGGATATTGCAGAGAATAACATTCATAGGCTCCACCAAAGGAGACATTATCCAATGGCAAGAAGTAGCCACAGAGGGCAGGGGGCCCGCTGCAGGGGCAGAAGCCTCCACAACAGGGCCTGGGTGCTCTCCCACCAGGACCTTGAGGGGAATGGAAGTGCTCTGCTGGAATTCTGAATTGCAAAGTGAAGTCTTCCAGCTCTGAGACCCTGTCACCTGGGCCTCCCTCAGGTTTCACTGAACTCAGACAAAGGCAAACACTCTGGTTCCAAGCCACTTTTTAAGTAGATATTTAAAAAATGGTTGTTAAGCAGAATTCCTTTCACACACACATACACACACTACTCATGATGGTAGCTCCATTATCCTTCCCCATTATGGGTGCCCCCTAAGTTTTCCAATTCTTTATCTTTTCATTTAAAAAAAAAAAAGTCTGTACAACTCTCCAGCCCTTCTGGATTCCTCTCCAGATGAGCCTGGATCCTCCCCTTCCAGTCGGGCATGAAGTCAGGACTTGGATACATCCATGAGTCCATTGGCAAAGGTCACAACTTAGCCCAGGCAGCTCCAGTTAGGAGGAAGCGAGGGGTTGTCTGAGTCTGTTTGCAAAACAGAAGCTGGCGGGACCCCAAGCCAGCATCCCCAAGACTGCGCCTACCTCCAGGTCTCACCGTGAGCAGCAGCCTGGGCAGCGAGCCAGCCTCCCAAGGCCTGAGAACTACTTCCCCTCCATGGCCCCACGGGCAAGTTGTAACAGCTGAACACCAGGCAGAGACCAGGCCTGATAGCACCTTCCTAGTGATTCTGCTGCTGCTTCAACAGGAAATCTGGACAAGGGGGCGAGTCTCTGCCTGGGGGTAAAAGGTAACAGGGATCCTTCAAGTAGCAACCTCTACCCTTTCCAACTCAGAAATGGCTCCCTGGGATTCAGAAATAAATTTCTTACGCAGTCCTGCCCCACAAACCTGGGTGCCGCCAGAGGCTTCTGTACACAGAGCTGGCAATGCTGCTCTTACCCTGAAGTGGCCTGAGCTGTGGAAGTCCTCCAGCTGTAAGGTCCCGTCACCCCTTCCTCCTGCAAGTCATACTTAAGACACTACCCCTCGCATCTCAGCAAGGCTTTGCGAAAACGAAAATAAGATTTTGTTGTCGGAAAGTTATAACAGAGTTAGAGTTCCTCCATTACTGGGTGGCCTCACTGGGTCTCTTTCCTCCTAAACCTCTCTGACTTTATTGGCCCAGTGCCTCTCAGGCAACTTAGAAGTGACACACTTCTCCTGAACCTAACTGCTCAGGTTCAGCATTGGTGCTTTTGCAACCCTAGGGAAGTTACTAAACCTCTCTGAGCCTTAGCTTCCTAATCTATAAAATGGGAGTAATAAAAACAATACCTCATCAAGTTGCTGTGAGGGTTGAGTAGGAGCTCTCAGAACAGCGTGTGGTGCATCTCAAGCCCCATGCTTCTGCCATGATTGTTATCAGGTTGCTATCGCTACCGTGACTTCCCATTACCTGTTCATCCTGGAGCACTGTAAGCTCAGGCCAGTTTTCCTGAGGATCTGAGGAAAGGCAGATTCATCAAAGCGTTCCCTATGAAACTGCAGGGAGAGGCAGGGATATAGACAGAGCCCCTGCGGAACAGGTGTGCAAGGTGTTTTAGGCCTGGCACCTGCTCGGTCCCAGATACCTGTCCCATCTGGTCACCTGCGCACAGCCCAAGAGCAGCCTAGCAGGCCCAGCCAGATGAGACGGTGTTTATGGTCCAGAAAGACTGAGGCCCAGATGGCCCAGAACAGTGTTTTCCTCACAAAAATAAAACTCCATGAAATGGAACTAAGATTAAGTAACATTCAGTTCTCTTCCAAACAGAGTCACAAAGTCCCCCCCTGTCAACTCGTGGCCAACTCCAGTTCCGCCCCGTTGGCCTGTGAATGAAAACGTCTTCATTTGCTTCGGTTTCCCCCCTACAGCTCGGATGCGGACTGTTGCGATCGTGTGTCCGGCAATAAGAGTTCCCCTGGGCATTCGAGAGCCCAGAGGTCACAGAGAAGGGGGGATCATGTCCCCCCAAGGGCACAGAGACAGCTCCCCACCTTGCCTCTGGCAGTGCGTCTGACTGTTCCCTCCACCTTGGAGTAGCAGCTAAAGGCAGCTGTGCAGACAGGCCGGGCTGGACACAGGTTCTCCCGATTCCTGCTTCTGCTGGAGAGCAGTCCCCACACTGTCCCACCTGTGACCTCTAACAGCTAAGCCAAAACCCCAGCGTGAACCAGGTTGGCATCTGGAACACTGGGTCAGGTGCCAGTGAGGTAACGGCAAGAAATGGAAGTCCCAATTCCTGCTTCCTAAGACTGCCGGGAGCAGGGACACGGTGTAAAGGGTCATGCTTGGGGACAAATCTCAAAGGGACAGAAATACCAGACAGGCAAGGGAAGAATGCGACTCAGTCTGAACCTCAGCCTCTTGCCTCTCCTGTCCCTGTGTCTCCTCTGCCCCTGGGAAGGGAATCTGGCCTACTGGGGTTATAGAGATTAAGGAACAAATAATATTTGAATTTGAAAGTTTCTAAGAAGAAACTGACCAGGGGCTGGGGATGTAGCTCAGTGGCAAAGCACTTGCCCAGAATGTGAATGGAACTGGGTTGGCACCAATGAAAAGAGAAAAGAAACTAGTGTGTGTGTGTGTGTGTGTGTGTGTGCGCACACGCGCGCACGCTTCCACGCATGTGTTTTCAAAATGGCCACACTGACCCACCAATATGTTTGGGTACCTCAAGTATATCCTAGACCTGGAAAAGCAGGCATGAAAGTGTATCAGGTCATCTTTTCTTTAAATATTTTTTGGCAGGAAGGCTGGTAAGAGCTTGCAAAAACAAGGCAAACCAAGCACATACCTTCCAGAAGCATCCTTTCCCCATCCCCATTCCCCACCTCCACTCCCTAGCAATGCGGACCTGGGCAGCCCAAGGTTTAAAGCAAAACAATTTCCACAGCAAACAGGATTTGGCTCCCAGGGCAGCTGACTGGGGTGTCTCTAGGAACTGCACATCTGCTGTTCATCAGCCATCCTGAGGACAGGACGCCCCAGAGCCAGCCTCTACCTCTCCTCCTTCACCCCGCCTCCCACCATCCCCAATCACATCCAGACCTTCCTACCCCAGCTGAAGGCAGGCAAGGGGGTCTGAACCACCAGGCTGCCAGATTGGCAGGTCTGGGGAACAGGCATCCCTTCACTAAATCAATGTCTATCTGCTTCAGACTCATCTTCCCATGCTGTCCCCATCCCCGAGGAAGAACCACACAAGAGCCTGGCCCTGCCCCCCCAGCACAGGCCAAACTGCAGCTGCCCCAGGGTGGACAGGACTCTGCGTTCCAGGGTGTGTGGGGAGGGCAGAGCCAGCCTTCCCAGCTGCCCAGCCTCTTTCCCACCCGGGGCTGTCGTTCCTTTGCCTCCCCAAGTCTGGAGAAGGACGCGAGCCAGGCACATGGACAACAGAAACCACCACTCACCTAACACCCCCATGCGCCAAGAACGGTGTGCCTGACACCTGTGTCCTCAGAGGGACCCTGGAAGGGGGCAGTTATGGTGCCTGTGGTTGTCCCCGTCTTACATCCCAGTGGGGGAAAAGAATTTGGAGAGTCTCCCAGGTCAGGAGACTACCTTCAAGTCTTCACACAGGATTTGTGCAGATTGCAAAATAGCTGATAACTGCACTCTCCACCCACCCCCACTGTCAGCTCTGCTGAAGGTCAGAGAGCACTGATAGCAAGGAAGAAGGACCCCTCATCAGTCCCCAACAACTCCACGGCCCTTAGCCACCCCACTGCACCCTTCCCAGACACACACACACACACACACCACGTTAGTAATAATCTAAGGCTAATCACCATCAGCAATGCAGCAGCACAGCATGTGTCTAGCATACCCTGCTCCATGCTCCCCAGCACAGGTTTCATGGAAGGAAAAAAAAAAATCCTTAAAAAGCACACAGTCCCTAAGGGTTCTCACCACCCTGGGAGTTTGAAGTTAACTAGACTGATTAATTAAATGAGACAACGTCTCTGTACAAAGACACTTCATAACCTCAAAGCTAGACAGGGGGTACCCTGGGACAGGGCTGCTGCAGGGCCTGGTGGCCCCTTCAATTCACTCATTCCAGGAAAACGGCAAAAGGGCCTGGAAGCATCCCGTGTCTTGGCCTTTTCCCACCCCTGAGGATCTTCAACATCCTCCCCCAGTGACTGGTTTGAAGGTCCTCCTCAAATATGTGCCACCTCTTTGGGGACACTTCAGGGACCAGGTTTGAGCAAAGGGCCACAGAAAGAAAGAAGGATCCAGGCCCTGACTGGGTCCAGCTGGTTCCCAGCCTATGGGTCACCGCCATCCCAAGTCCCCCCAAAAACCTTTAAAAGGAATCAGAAGCTAGGCAGGAAGGTAGGGAAAATGCACCAGATGACCTTGAACAAGTCACCACCCATCCTGGCATGTAAATCCAGAGTGACATTGACCAAACTCCATGGGCTCTTCTGATCACCTAAGTCCTCTCCCCCACATGCCTGTGTCAGAGTCCCCCATGACCCTCACAAGGCTCCTACCCATTCAGGGGTGGGCTCTGAGTCGCCCTCATATTCACACCCCACCAGTGGCTTTCAGTGCAACCTGCACAATGACACCTTCCACGCCGTACCGCCTCCAAGCTAGGACTCCGGGACCTTGCACGTATCTTTCCAAGGTCTACCTTTAGTCTCCTTTCATATCTGACATCTCGGAAGACCTCTCAAGTCCAACACAGAGCCTCACCCACACCTGGGTGTTCCAGGGCCCTCTTCACCTCAGGAGATGGTGACTTTCTCCATTCCAGCACCCAGCACCCCAAACACACCCCAGGCTCTGCCCCTGCAGTTCCCCCTCCCTCATACGTGACTCCCTCCCTCCCCTGTTCAAGTCACTCGGTCAGGTCAGGGGACCTTCTCTGATCCCTGAGGCCAGCACAACCCTCCCCTCCCCAGCAGCCCCCCACACCACTCCCCAGCCTCACCGTGCCCCACCCGACACTTGCCACCATCCAACACAACACATTCGGAGTCACGTGCTTACCACTCCATCCTCTCCCTCTTGAGCAGAAGCCTCGCAAGGCACATAATAGGCCTCTAAGGTATTTTTGCTGAATACATGAAACTAAATATTATGTTATGTATAAAGCACCACACATGGAGGAGGGTGACTTAAAAATAGATAAATAACTCTCTTGTGTCAGCTGTGGGAAACAACCAAGTCCTTCTGAGCCTTGCTGGATCACAAGGAGCTGAGGGCGATGTGACTGAACTTCAAGTACTGGCTGGCCTCGGGACACCACCAGAAATGAGGGCCCTAGGAACTCAGGGGCCAGAGGTAAGGGCGACAGAGGAGGACAGGGAAGTGTGGCAGGCACAGGGATTTCAGGAGTCATTCTGTCACAAAGGGGGTGGAGTCTGCCTTGGAGGAGGGCCATCGGGGAAGCTCCCTGGAGGTGATAAGGGATCTGGATCTGGGCCCATCCTGCAGAAGAGACTGGGTTTGTTGTATATGCATCTAGAAGAAGCAGAAGTCTGGAGAAGACCTGGGGAAGGAGGGGTAAGGCAATGGCTGGAAATTAGGCAGAAGAGCATCTGGACTCTGGGCAAATCCAGGGGCCACTTCCTGCCCTTCCAGGAAGACACCTCCCCCGAGCCCCCCACAAATAGACTCTTCCTGCATCCTACCCAGGTCTCCAGGGCCCTTCTCTCTTGTCAGTTTCAAAGGCCCTTTTCGTTGATGTCCAAGCCAAGGCCAGACGTTAAAATGCGCTCCCCATCAAGATAAGCAGTCTCCAGTTCAAAGCCTGTCCTGACTAACTCTTTCCGTTAAGTAAAAATATTAATCTTGGTTTTATTTAAGCAGGTTTTTCTGGCAAGAAAGGAATGCCTGTGGCTAAAAATAAACCCAAATACACACACACTCAGAAAATCTGGAAAGCTGCAAATCATTTCAACCCAAGTTTCCATCTCAGGGAACGCTATTAAAACTGAGAGGATATGAAAATCTCCCTGCCCGGTGCTCTGGGTACTCAGTGCCTGCCTTGTACTCTGGGGTCCCCCAGCAAGTCTGTCCTGGGGATGCCCTGAATGGGCCTCCCAGAAGGGAGGGGGGAGCATGGGGCTCCTGGCTCCCCTCACCTTCTAAGCACCAAGCATTTCTGCTCGGGTAGTCCAGGAAGCACTGGGCCCCAGCTGACGCCTGTTGTATATGAAATAAAGGGGACAGAGAGGGTT
Source organism: Geosciurus inauris (assembly GCA_004024805.1). Lineage (NCBI taxonomy): Eukaryota > Metazoa > Chordata > Mammalia > Rodentia > Sciuridae > Geosciurus > Geosciurus inauris. The sequence goes on from PVHX01000272.1 coordinate 163,159, forward strand.
CGAGGGAAGGGAACATGGGCCCAGGTCAGGTTGCCTGGCACTCGGAGATGACCCAAGAGGAACATAAACAAGCTCTGAAACCCGCTCATGCTTTTGTGGCTGAGGGCTGACCTCAGTGGTCAACTATTACAAGGCAGAACGTAAGCATCGTCACCCAGGGGTATGCTTAGTTTGGGATTAATGCACTTAATTTCTAATCTAACTGCTTTTAACGTTGGTCACCTTTAATTGCTTCCTAGGCCACTGGCAATTTGGGAGAAAGATATGGATCATTGGGTCCCAAACAGGGAAAAGCCCAAGGGCTGGCTGGTCTCTGCATGCAGGTCTGACTTTCCCAGAGGGGGAGGACTTCACATCTGAGAAGGGACGCGGCATTTCTATAGTCTCCTTTTCAAGGAGACAGAAACACCACCAGGTGTTCAAAAGCCTGATGGGAATCACTGAGGCTCACTCTGCAAAGGGAGGTCAGGAATAGAACGCAAAAGCTGTAAGGACAGAAAGAGGGAAGGGTGGTCCTGGTCCACAAATCTCCTCTTGTTCTTCTAGGACCAGAGGGACCCACAAGCTCCACCCACATCCCCATCCAAGCCTCCCCTGGGTTCACAGCATCTGCAGGATTCTTTTGACTAATTCAGTGGCAGATCCCTGGCTCTCCAGGGCTAGGCCCCACTTCAAGTCCTACCACTCCAATTCTTCCAGCCCCTACCCAACATACCCACCCTATGCTGACCTGTCCTGTGATGTCCTCGGTCTTAGCAAAAATGACTTCTTCCCTGTGCATCTATCCATACATCTGTCTTCCTGCAAGACCCACCAGGCTGAAAGGCCACCTCCTCTAGGAAGTGTCTACTGGCCCCAGGTGAAGCTAGGTCCTCCTTCTGCTCAGCTTCCCTCCATCTCTTCCAGCAGTGCTCTTCAGTGACTGGTTCCTTGGGGCCTCACTAGCATTCCTAAGGACAACCTGGGACACCAGCACCTGGTATAGTGCCTAGAATATGGCAGGGTTCCTGAGAGCTGACTGAATGCATGAATGAGGCTGCGGGTGAGAATCCATGGGGAAGATGGGGATGTGTTTACCCTGTGGGGTTGGAAGTACTAGCTCCTAAGGCTTACTCAGACAAGAAGGAAGAGCTATATAAAAATGTGATCTGGGAGACCAAAAAGGGACCTTGTTCTCAAATATTAAAGATTTACACCAAGACAGAGATTAGTCAGAGGATGCTGTTACAGGAGGCCCCAGTGAACTTACTGATGCCTCTGTGAAAGGAAACACCCAAGCCACCTACAGATGAGGGACCCAAGGCTCCCAGCCTGACAGCCACGAACCCATCACGACTGCCCACTAGGAGTCCCCACCAAAGGCTGTCCTGGCCCTGCCATTGCCCTGGTCCCTTGCAGTGGCCAAGGACAAAGGGAAAGTAGGTCAGGATGCCACTTCAGGCCCCATCTCCTGTCTTATGTCCCTCTGACACGGAGGCGTTGGGTTGTTGGCTTGTTTGACTTTGATGCTGTCCCCCTCCCGCTCCCCCTCTTCCTCCTTCCCCGTTCCTCCTCTTGTCAAGTGTGTTGGATTTAATTTATTTATTTGCTCATTCAATATTTATTCAAAGTATTTAAGGGACAACAGATCTGCAATCCCATGCCACATCTCAGGGATCCTGCAGCAACCAGGTAGACAAGGTGCCCACCTTCAAGAACCTTCTTTCTATCTTGTGAAAGCAGGTTACAGTATGGGAGCCACAGGTGCCTGCAGCGATACTCCCACCAGGCTGGATGGTGTGCGGGGAGCCCTGCTGCCCAGGCTGGGATCCGAGCTGTCGCTGGAGCCAGTGGAGAGGGAGGGAAGGAGAGAGGGGAAGGAGAGAGCCTGTGGTAGAAGAAGGAGCAGAGGTCAAGGCTTGGAGACTGCAGCAAGGTGGGGCGGGTGCGCAGGAGACGCCAAAGCCAAGAGGCAGGCACACGCGCAGCAGGATAGCTGGGTCTGCTCTCCGTGTGCCACGGTGACATTTCTCAGGTGTGCTTCTATTCCCTGAGGCCAGTGATGAAGACTCTGTCCCTACCCACAGCCTGGGAGCCCCCAAACCTTGAGAACCCCTAGGAACAAGCTTGGGTTCTGCATGCTCTCAACCTCAACTCACGGGAGGCCCCTCCCAGTCCACGTGCCATGTCTAATCTTCACGGTTAAGATTCAATGCATCTGTCTCCCTCTGCCCCCTCCCTCTGCTAGGACCCCTGACCCTTTTGGAGTGGGTTGCCTCCGGGTCTGGCTGGTCACTGGTGCTACACAGGGCTTCACTTGGGTGCATGCTGACTTTCCTGAAGCTCTGAAGCTCAAGGACACTCAGGGTTCAGAGGTGCCCCCTTGCTCATGGCCATGTGAGCACACTTGGCCAGGGGGCTCAGACCACCCCCCACCCTTCTGTGAGCGCTCCAGTCCCTCCCCAGGGGCCCATGGGAAACTTTATCCCTCACAGTGGCCACCAGAATAGCAGCCTGGTCTTCAACCACAGCCCCTTTGAAGCAGTGCCCAGAAAAATAGCGTCCCCTCCAGCGGCTCTCAGGACTTCCAGCTCGGGGGTCAGGTCGTTTGTAAGACCAGAACAGCTGGCAACAGCTCAGGAGCTGCCTAGAGCATTTTATTTTCCTCCTACTTGGGATTTTGTTTGCTAGGAGAGCTGAGGGACTCCAGGACAGGCCTAGCAGCAGGACCACGGTTAAGCCAAGGAACTCCATCCTCTGCACCCCAGACCTGCAGATCAGCTTCTGCAGACAGCGACTCTATTTACCCAGAATGCACTGACATGGGGTGGGAAATTGCTATGATTTGAACCAACAGCCATGTCTGCTATTTCTGGACTTACATAGCACAGATGCCAAGGACCACTGTAGGTAGGTCTTTAACATACCCTTTGGGTGGCTTTTAAAGTAAACTAGGCTCCCCCACCATTAACTTCCACAAGCTTCTACGAGGAAGACTATGAACACCAGTGGAGACAGCTCCCAGGGGCCCAGTGCAAGCAGGGGTTCCCTGCAGGGGAACCTTCCATCCAGCTCATAACTGTGAGTGAGGGACACTCAGGTAAAGATGTCTAAAAAACACAAGCCCAGAGCACAGGTCTTCAAGCCCCACGATGGTGTCTCAGAAACAGCTCACATCAAGAGTGTGGATGAATCCTTGGAAATAAGATCCAAGTGCCCTTGAAGAGGCCAACCTCGGTTTTCAATAAAATAAATGGTAAAGATGCTAACTGCTGCCCCCTTTGGTCAAAGTGGGTAAAGACGTAAACATGAAGCCAAATGGTATTTTTGAAGACCCTTCCCTGGCCTGGCAGTGAAACAGAGACAGAGTCAGTGATAAAGAAGAAACAGACCACCTGCCTCGTGAACACCCAACATACACAACCCACTGACCCTGAACTCTTTCCATTTGGCAAGTGTTCTCAGTGTCTACTATGTGGCAGGCACTGAGTCAGGAGCCAGCAAGACATGCACACCTCACAGATAGCACAGCTAATCCTTAAAACACACCTGCGAGATAGGCAGCGGTATTTCCATTGGCTGCAGAATGACAAGAAGACCCAGGCTAGTTAAGAAACTTGACAGAGGCCACACAGCTAGGAATGAACTCCAAACAAGCCCAGACACAAAACTCATCCTCTTTTTGCGACTCAAAATTTAACAAATCTGAAACCCTCAACCAGTTCAATGCATCAGAAATTCAGATAAAGGGAAAGGCTGAGTTATCAGAGAGGGACTTGTATAAGCCATGGATGGTGGGAACTTTGAGGTGGGGATTAAATTCCCAAAACTTATACTAAGACTTCTTAGGACTACCCCACAAACTGGGCCTGGTTTCACATGGATCCCTCTCCAGCTGCCAGGGTTGGTACCTGGCACCAGACTAGAATCATGTCTTCCAGTTTTATGGACTACCCAGAGTGCACCTCTTCCCATCAAACACTGGTCCAGCTGCACTCTTAGGAGCAGGGGGAGTTGTCACAAGTCTGACCATAGTATTGCTGCTGGACACTGGAACCCCTCTAGGCCAACTGCCACAGCACAGAGCATCTGCAGAGCATACCCAGCACAAGCAACCTCCCCTATCCACCTCCTTTGAACACCTGAAGGGCAAGACTGTGCCTAAGGGATCACACAGGACCCACAGCTTCTGACTCTGCTTGCCCATGGGAAGCTCGTATGAAAAGATGGGCTCAGCTAGTTCCTGGAGCTCATCCCCAACCATTGGTCCTAGATGTTTGTGACACAGAACAAACAGGGAGACATCTTCCATGATATGCCAGTGCTCCCAGAGGATAAGCAACCACAGCACCAGAGATGAACATGTTTGGTCAAATACTGACACAAAAAGCAGGAGGATGGTCGTTGGGGACAGCTTGCAAATTAGTGATAAGAATCCTGCTCGTGTTGTTGACACTGATGATTATAATAGTGTTATTAATTGTAATAGGGACCATCTTTCATTGAGTACTTACTATGCATGATCAGTGATAAGTGTTTTATGTGGATTGTTCCATTAAGGTTCAAATGGTCCTCAGCCCCGTCTTGCAGAATTGAGGTGTACAGAGAGTAAATGTCTTTCCCAAGATTATTCTAACAAGGCAGCAAGGGTCCCACCATGCTGGTTCAGGTAGCCTGACCCTGGAATCCTGTTTGCCATCACCGGACCACACCTTCCTTCCAAAAGCACATGTTTGGCCACAGTACTATGGGGTGGGCATACTCCATAGGCAGACTCTAGTGTGAGTGGGAATTTCAGGGTCAATGCAACCTCCTTTGATTTTCTTCATTGGTCCCATCCCAGGGTTAACCTGTCCTGTGTACAGGCATATCTAACCTAGGTCAGCCTGCCTCATGTTGAGCCTTATTTATTTATTCATTTTGGTACTAGGTATCTAACCCAGGGATGCTTCACCACTGAGCTACATTCTCCAGTCCTTTTTATTCTTTATTTTTGAGACAAAGTCTCGTTCAGTTGCTTAGGGATTTGCTAAGTTGCTGAGGCTGGCCTCAAACTCGCAATCCTCCTGCCTCAGCCTCCTGAGTCACTGGGATCATAGGCGTGCGCCACTGTGGCCAGCACTGTTTTTTGACTATAAGAAAATTTTCCTTTGTATTTCCTCTCTGTGACCTTCTCCAAACTAGTTAATGCCTTGCGCTTACACAAAACGAGATCTTTAGCGAGAGTGTTCATGTTCCCTAGACCATCCGCATTTTGATGGTCCTTCCCCACCGATGACATGCTTCTGAGTGATGAATACAAATTCCCAGGGTTTAGTGATCAGTGTCCAGAGAGATTTCATCCTCCCAACTCAAGATCTTCTTGCTGGGGGTCATTCTACTTAAGACTTTGCCATCATCCATTAAAAACCCTCAAGTGTTAATTTGTTGACAGAATTGATCTCCTGCTAAATGTTATCACAATAAAATAAAATAAAGGAAACCCTAGAGTTTTAAATTTAAAACCGATACTGATTCCCAGCTTTTTTTTGATGTGATTTAATAAATAACTCTACCTACTTTACTAATTAACTGTGCTTATTTGAGTGTGGAAATACAGGATTTGGGGGGTGGGAGAGGGGAATCTTATTACACAGAAAGGATGGGAAAGCAGGAAACAGAAGCGTCTGGACCTGGAGTTAGGAGGTAGAGTCTCCTCCTGGTCCTTCCACTCCTTTTCTATGTGAGTCTCACAAATCAGTTCCTTCTCAGAGCCATTCATTCTACAAAATGAAGAACTTGGACCTAGTGTGTCTGAATGTCCCTGCCAACACGAAGGTTTAGGTATCTGTCATCTTCTATTCCCAATCCATGTATTCTGTTCATCAGCAGGAGTCAGGGTGCCATGTTCTCCCTGATATCCAGAATCACATTTCTAAAAGGCTGATCCAACTTAAGTAATGATGCTTCCGATGCCCCCTCTGACCTTGTCTTCAAGGTCTTTCTCAGCCTATTTTCTGCTTGGATGATTTGACGTTGTCAAGACCGAGGTTAGACGCACTTATGACCGAGTTGGCTTCTAATTGGCCCGCCTGGCCCATCAATCATGCCATTCAAACTGACAGGGGCCCATTTGCTACGTCAGACAGGCTGCAGATCTGCAGTCACGTTGACGGAGCCGCGATGTCAGGGTTCACTCTTTAGCTCCTTCCCTCAATTTTAGTGGCCATCAACCATCTAATTTCCTCATTAGCCACTACCATCATCTTCTCCCTCCTCCCCACCTCCTCCACCTCCTTCTCCACCTCTTCCTCCTCCTCCTCCTTGACAGGAACATTGTATTTTCCAAGCCAACAGTCCAACAGAGAGTTTATCAGTCAAAATGGAAACAACCCTGGGGTCATTTCTGTTGTCAGAGTGCTTACAGGAGCATGGGGCATGAATGCAGATCTTCAGGTCCCCATCCTACCTATAGACATCTAAAGAATGCTGAGAAGGTGAGGGGCTTTTGTCTCTCGTCTCCCAAACCTATGTTCACCCTTGGTGAACATAGATGCTTCCAGGATGGCATCTCCACGGGATTCTATGGTCCCCACAGACCAAGTATGAACACCATCAAGTGTTATGGTTTGGATATTAGGTTCCCCCAAAGGCTCACATGTGAGACAAGACAGGAAGGATGAGATGCAATGATCGGGTTATGAGGGTTTTAACCTAGCCAGTGTGTTGATCCCCTGATAGGGATTAACTTGGTAACTGTAGGCAGGTAGGGGGTGGCTGGAGGAGGCAGGTCCCTGGGGCGTGCCTTTGGGGTTTATATTTCATCCTGGTGGGGAGTGTTCTATTTCTCTGCTTTCTGATCATGTCCTGAGCTGCATTCTTCCACTATACTCTTCCACCATGATGTCCTGCCAAACTCAAGCCCCAAGGAATGGAGATGGCTGTCAATGGACTGAGACCTCTGAAACTGTGAGCCCCCAAATAAACTTCTCCTCCTTGAAATGTTTTTGTCAGGTCTTTCGGTCACAGCAGCAAAAAAGTAGACAAAAACAAGTACCATGTACCAAGTACAAGTACCATGTACAAAGTACAGCCATGAAGATGACCTTGAGCTGTTCTTGCCCAGAGCAACTGGTTTCTAAGTGGCTCAGAAAGAACAGAAAGGAGGGAGTTGGGGATTTAGCTAAGCTGGTAGCGTGCTTGCCTCACATGCACAAGACCCTGAGTTCAATCCCCAGCACCACACACACAGTCACACAGAATAGAAAGCAGTCTCTTCAGAGGTCACTAACCCACTCACTGTTCTGAGTAACTTGAAGTGACTCAGTTCTCCTCTGGGTCCTTCCAATTCCCCCATGGAATGGGACAGGGACACCACCTACCCTACCATCTCTCCTAAGAGAAGCAGAGCACCCTGGAGGGTTTATTTCAAATGCTTCCCAAACTCCTCAGAAAAAGCTGCTCTCAAAACAGGAGGGAAGGCTGGGGTTATGGCGCAGTGGTAGCGTGCTCGCCTAGCACGTGAGGCACTGGGCCACATAGAAATAAAATAAAGATATTCTGTCCGCCTACAGCTAAAAAATAAATATTTTTAAAAATACAAAAATAGGAGGGAGCTCTCTTCTCCCCAGCCAGGGCTCCAAATCATCTGGAAGGAGGCACAGGAGCCAAGCAGCCACCTTGACTTCACCTTCAACCTGTCCCCTGAACCCAGCCAACCCGCATCCCAGCCACAGGAGTTTCTAGTTTTGAAACTGAAGGAATATTCAACACTCCTCACTTTGCCAGTATTTTTACCTTCATTTCCTTCCTCCTCCCCTCCTTCTTAGCCCTGGTGGTGGGACTTTTTTTTTAAGGACAAACAAAAAACAAAACCTTGTCCAGGCTGAGGCCAGCAGCTCATGATGTTCCGGGTGGACTCTGCTACGTGCCAACAATGACCATCAGCAGAATCTGCAGGAAACACCTTGCAGAATCCACAGGGAGAAGCCAGAGGAGTGTGAGGCGGATATGCTAGAGGTCCACGCGACAGGCCAGCTCTCGAGGCCAAGCACAGGAAGTGGAGTTGGGACTCCAGGCCCCCCGAGTGCAAACACGCAGTGGTGGGGGGCCTCGTCAATCCCTCTGGTGTTTTCCAAGGGGGGATTCCTTGAATTGCGTATTCTTTCCCAACTGCCCAGTGCCTGTGCATAATCTGTGCTGAGAACACTCGAGAAGGAAAGGGAAAAGTGGCTTCCCTAGGATCTTCTGACCCCGATGTTAGCAGGAGCTCCACCTCTGTAACAAGAGTGCGCAGTGCAGTAACCAAGTGTGCAAGGACTCGGGCAGCCAGGAACCTGGGGGCAAATCCCAGCTCCAACTTCCACTACTCTTGAGTAATCAATCTCACTCTCTTCACCTTGAACTTGGATGTGTCACTGTGCATGCCTCATAAGGTCACGAGGATGGAGATATTCCCAGAAGGGGCGCAGCAACCACTCAGGGAACTTCAGCTGTGATGATTCCAAGGTGGTGGGGGGGTCCCCTTTCCCAAGGCAAGGAAAAGGCCAAAGGACAGTAGGGGAGAGGACGAAGCACTTCCAAGAAGAGAAAAAAGAAAATGCAAAGTACTAGCTGGGCCCCATATGGGGCATGGCAGGCTCACAGCCTGGTGCCAACCTTCCCCGTCCTGAAACGTCGGCTGCCCCACTTACTCTTGTTCAGGGCATTTCAATTTCAGGTCAGGTTGAAGCGCAAGGGACACTGAATGGTATCAGTCCAAGTGGAATGAATACCCAGCGTGCAAAGAGGCCCAGCAAAAGGCGGCGAGAAGAAACAGCGTTAGAAACGCTAACTTCTCAAGAGGGTCCAGATGCATCTCCTTCCACCTGGGGGTGAGGAGAGGCATGTCAGAGTGCACCACACCCGCCAAACCTGCCTTCCGAGGGGAGCCACGAGTGTGGGACACCAGCCCCAAGGAGCCAAGTGAGGACGGAGAGCCATGTGCGCCTGCCCAAGCCAGGGTCAGCCTGGCATTGTTCTGGCTGTTGAAGGGAACAGCCAGTGGCCAGCATTCTGTGGAAGGCCACAGTAGAACGAAGGCCAGACCCAGTCCAATTCAGGTCTGATGGAAACCAGGACCACTCTTCAGAAACAAGAGGCAGGCGGCCATGCCACAGTGCGGACGCTGGCTACACGGAGCATCTGGCACCAATCAGTTCCCAGGCTGAGAAGCAGACCTGCGTGCGGGTGCAAATGAAATGCCAGGGCCTCAGGGCCGGGTGGCCCCCCGCCCCTCCCCCGTCTCTGCTGTAATGAAGTGCCAATTGGAGGCCGGCTGAGCAGAGGGGCCGTGCTGCCTGGCTGGGTCTGCTGTTGGGTAACAATTACAGGCATTCTTTCGGCACCAACAGGAACAGTAGGCTGGGGAGCACTTCTCTGAACCACCAGGCGTGATCAGAGGTTCCGATCAAAGGCCATGGACCTCCTGTTCACGCCGCTCATGCCTCTCCGGCTTGGGATTGAAGTCGGCCGGGGCGCAGGGAGGATGCTGAGGGGTGCCAAGCTGAATTTAGCAGGTCACTTTCTTTGTCCTGTTCCCTCTTCTTCAACAGTGTACTCAGAGCGGTAGGGGTAGGGTCAGGGTTAGCTGGTGCCTTGTGCCAAATTCACAGCCACTACAGGAAGCAGCTGGTGGTCTCCTCCAGGCCTCAAAGCTAACCCTGGGCCATGAGAAGGCAAGAACCAATCTGCCCCCAGAGAGTCCCATGTCTGTCTTCCCCTCCCCTGTGAGGGGGACCCCCGATGAGAGAGAGGGAGAGTGTGAACTTCCTTTATGTGACTATCTCCGGTAGCTTAGCCAAGACCCCTCAGCCCCAATGCTACTCCCCTCTGCCAGTCTGGGAAAGCTCAGTGCGGGGGTGCAGAGGAGCCCAGCACATAGAAGGAACGCAAGCTACAAGGCTGGGTATTGTGTCCTCCAGGTCCAGGTGGGTAGACCAGCACCCTCTGCTGTGCACGGGCAGGGAGCCTTAGTTTTAAATGCCCGGACCTCTAACTCCTGGGATAAGTCACTTCTGACCCTGGGACGGCTTCCCCCATTGAGAAGTGAAGAGACTGAATGCGGCCCTGCCTGCATCTAGAAAGCTCAACCAGAGGAGCAGAAAAGGCTTCTTTAGATTCCGGCCCCTCCTCCCAGGGAGCACACCCTCAGGCAGCAGGTGGCTGGATCCCTGACCTCCTTTTGAGACGCCCAGTCACTCAGCAACCACCAACAGATGGCAGAGTCTCCCAGAGCCTGCATCTCTGGAAGATCTGCTTCTTCCCATCCCCCAGAGGCAGTGTGCCCCTAAGTGGCTCTAAGAACTCTCCTGCATGAGTTTCACCCACTCCAGGACTGGATCACAGGGACTGAGACTGTGCCCAGCACTGCCAGTCTCCAGCTGGGGAAGGCAGCAGGACATGTCACCTGTCTGAGCCCCAATCTCCCCATGTATCAAAGGGCATTCCTTCATGCATTTAACATCAGACTTTCAAGTATCTTCCAAGGAGTGAGCAAGTCGAACTCGACCTCTACCCACCCTCCTGGGGCCTATGGGATGGTGAAGGAGACAGGCCAAGCAGTAAACAAAGACCCCACATAAAATCCAGTGCCAGGTGAAAGCGAGGATAGAGATGGTGTTGGGAAGGTGTAGGAGGGATTTTTAAAGGAAGGTCTCTCTGGGAAGTGACCTTGAGTTGAGATCTCCATGATAAAAAGAAGTCAGGGATATCCAGGTAGAGGGGACAAGTTCCCTCAAGGCCCTGAGGCAGGAACCAACCTGCAGCCTGAAGCATGTGAAGAACAGCTAGGAGGGTGTGGTCAGAGTAAAGCCAGGGGACGTAGAGGCCAGATCCTGCAGAACCTTCTAGAACTTGTTAAAGAGTTGCGAAGCCACTGGAGAGCTTTGAATGGGGAATTGTTAAGATGTGAGTGACATTTCAAAAAGTACACTCTGGCTGCTTTTTTGGAGAAAGGATTGCAGGGCTTGCTATGAAAGCAAGGGAGTTAATAATAATCCTAGTCACCCTTCCCTGTCCACCTCCCTGGGGCCTTGTAAACCTCACACGAGATTCATGCTGACACCCAGAAAAGCCCAGAGGCACGGGTGGAGGTACATACTGTCACATGCTTTAAAATCCCCCTGCACAAGTAGGAGCTTGCAGGGCCTGGCACCAGGCTACTTGGAACAGTGCTCCTGTATAGAATTCAAGGAACCAGGGCAGGGTGGCAGAGTCTGCCCTGCCCGAACTATGCAGCTGTCCAGGCCCAGATGAATCCACAGATTTAAACTGGGAGCATTGCTGTGGGCCACACCCGGCTCTGCTTTTGCCGCTGGTGCCGGTCAGGGGTAAACTAACACCCAGCAATGCGGACGGGCTGACTCTCCTCGCTGTCACTCGCTGAACTCCTAGTCTGGTACATGTTCTCTCCTGACCTCCTTTTCAGGACCAGGAAGAAAAGACAAGGAGAGCTGGAGATCTGTCTAATTTAGGGATCTTTAATTTGCGACTAGCTCCCAAGAGAATAATGAGTCACACAACCCCAAAGAGAGCACATCCCAGGGCTCAGAGGTTTCAAGTATGATGACAGGAACCCTCTTCCTTCCCCAGGGCCTCCACCTTGGAGCCTGGAGACCAGTCCCAATCTCTGCCTGTAGGTCCCTCCAGTGGAATGGGAGGGACCAGAATATATTGGAGGTGTCATGCAGATAAAGTGGGAGAGCGGAGTGGCTCGCTCCTGGGCGCCTTTGGGGTGAGAGTCTGGGGCTCAACTAGGATGCCTTGGTGCTTAGTAAATGTCTGTAGATGCACAGTTGAATTTTATTCCTGCTAAAATGTAATACCATCTAAAACGCCAGGAAGTTCGGAGAAGAGAAAAATCAACAAGATGATACGTCGTGTGTATCCAGTTTTTTTTAAAAAAAAGATTGTTAACTTCTCAGGAGTTCCGCTGCTTGCCATCTGTACAACAGGGGGACTGAAATTTCCCAAAATTTGACAAGAAAAAATGGGATTACAGTATCTGCTTTCCTACTGCAGCTCCTGGTCCACACATTCTCTGTAGTTTCCCAGGGCCTTCTCTGTTTTGTTTTGTTTTGTTTTTATTTTCGTATAGTATTTCTTTTGACATAAGTTTTGCAGCTTCACTGAAGAATGCTTGGCGGGGCAGGACAGGCAGGGAAAGGTAAATGGCAAGAAAACGATCATTTTTTAAATAACCTAAAACTCCCACCATACAGTTGTAGCTACGCTTCGCATTTATATTTCACCTTCAGGACTTTTCCTGATTCTGCTATAAACCTATACAGAATCACAGAGAACATGTTTGTGGGTGATCCGGGTTCTTTCCGTGCCAATGTCAGTTCATACAACTCTGCCTCATCCCTTTGAAGAGTTGTGTTGTTTTTTCAACTGCATAGATGAGAACCATTTGTTGGACGTTTTCATAAACAACTTGGATAAACATCCTTGCCTGTTTATATTTGTGATACGTACACATATGTACAAATATTTACATGCATATATATATATATATACACACACACACAAGCACATACACAATATGCATACACAGGGGCATCCTGGCATCCTTACCTGATGATTTCCTCTGGATCTAGAAGTTCTCTCCTCTTTTTAAACCTGTCATTTGAGTAGTCATTGAATTCAAATCAGCAGATCCTTTGCCCCTATGAGCGAGCCCCTCTGCAGATCTCTCAGCATAACTGAGAAACCATTAGATGTGATTTCCCAGGCCCCACGAGCTCACCCCTACCTCCCCACATCCTCCCACCAGGGCCCCTGTCCCTACTCCACAGAGTCCAGCTGGTGGCCAAGCCTGAAAGAAATCCTATCTACCTAAATCTGATTCCTTTCTAGTCTCGTTGGACCCAGCCTGTACTTCAGAGGTATAAGGTCTAAGGAGACATCCCAGGACAGGTGGGACCATCAGGAGCCCAATCACTTGTGCCCAAAGTCACTGGTCAAGACCACAAACAAGGTTCCTCTCAGCCTTCCACAGGCTCCTTGCTTCTGAAGCCTGGTGCTTGTGGTGGCAGTTTTAGTATGCCACATGAGTAGGGAGCATCCCTCTGGTCAAACAGTGAATAAAAACTGCCTCCTCTCTTCGCTCAGGCATCAAAGACATCTGCCTCTAGCGCTGGTCCTGAAGAAAAGGAGGCCTGGAGAGCAGAGGAAATGGGTCGGAATGTTTCTTTTGAAGGCAGCCTTGCTAATGACCCATTCAACTAATAAAAGTAACTGCCTTTTATCAGGATACAGGGAGTCTGCGCCATGCACACTCACCTCTAGCCAATTTGCATTCAGTGATTCTGTTTGGCATGTATAAATGTATTTATATACAAATGTTTTTTACTATGCAAAATATGCATGCACACGATCCATTTTAAAAGAGCACTTCCTCCCTGGTGACTCCTGGGGTCTGTGGGTAGGGGTCTGGCTGTCATTTCAGGAGGTAGCAGGCTCTGTTTGGTAATGGGGTTTAAAGATACAGCAGGAGATTTGTCTTATGTTGTCCCTTTACCCTCGCCCTGCAAAACCACTCAGCTGTTCAGAGATGTGTCCCAAAGCTGAAGCAAGAAGTAGCCCCTGTGGAGTGACAGGGAGGAGGCGCCGTGTTCAAAAGGTACCTAAGAGGTGTCTGACCTTCCTAAGGACCACCTCTCACCTTCCTCTGTGTGACTGCATATGAGGTCACTGCATGACCTTTCCATCTGTAGGTGTCAAAACACCTTCCTGGGCCCTCACCCTGTGCCCCCTTTTTAGGTGGTGGTGGGGTCTGCAGAGGAGTGACTTGCCCAAGCACTGCCCATGGGGGATTCCATTCTGACTGCAACACCAAGTCCAAACTCTTCCCCAGCCCCCACGTGGCCTCTCCCTCACCGCCATTGCCACCAAGTTTCTTTCTGCCCTGTCAGTCACCATGCTATGGGCCCGGAGCCCAGTGCCCACGGCCCGCATGTCTCCCTTCGTGATGCTCCCCTCCCTCTCACTGCTGCTCCTGCAGGTGGGAACTCACCCACTGCAGACCACCCCTTCCTGGCCTGGCCAGCTCTGGCCAACCTGCAGGACCCTGGCTACATGTTGTGACAGGAAGGGCCTACTGCATCCTGATTTCTATGACTCTCTTTGGCAAAACCCCAGGTACAGATCTGGCTCCTCTATTCAGCTGTGGAGCAGAGGAAACCCACCCCACCCACAGCCCCGCACAGGAACACCCACTATGGTCACCCCTGTGGCAGGTTCCAGCAGGTCTCTCTCTCATCACGGGTGCCTCAGAGACAGAGGAAAAGTCCGCGGGAGAAACCAGCACTTGCAGGGAACAGAGCACAGGATGCACAGTTCCCCAGGAGCCAAGGGGGGGTGCCCCAGGAAAGGAACAGGTTGTGTGGACTTCCCACCACGGAAGCTCTGGACCCCAAAGGAGGGGATCCGCGGGGGCCTTGTTTTCCCACCATTGTTCTTTTATCTGATGACAAAAGTAATGTGTCACTGCTGTGAAATTTTATTTTCCAGAAAATGCCAGCCAAAATTAAAATCATTCAAATCCTACACTCCAGAGATAACTAGTGTGGGTATTTTGGTATAGAGACATTCAGACCCTATTTCAAAGCATCTATATGGATGTTCATAATGTTTTTTTTTTTTAATAGACTAGTTTCTGTTGCTCAAAAGCGCATCCTGGGCTATTCCCACACTGATGCATAAAAAACGATCTCAAGCTTATTTTATGGGTCCCTGGCAGTCCTCTGAATGAGTATGCCGTAATTTAAGCAATCTATTTGCAATAGACACCTAGGCATTGCCTAGTAACTGGTGGAGGGGGGTTAAATTTCTAAAAGTCTGATTGCTAGTTAATTACACATGTGGGGGGCTCTGGACGCTCAGGGTCAGACGGTGCTCTGGAAGGTGAGACCCAACGTTACGAAGATGGGAAATGCAAGTACCAGGATTCCCCCCAGCATCCTGCCAAACCCAGAATACCCTCTGGAAATCCCCAAAGACTTCGGCACATGCACAGAGCCCGCTGCTGAGAGCTGGGGAGAGGACTCACAGATGGACGGGGTCCAGCTCCTCCCACAGTGCTCAGAAGAAGACAGCATGGGCAGGTAGTGCCAGAGCCTACTTGGGGCAGTGATAAATACTTGTCCTGACCACTGGAAGCTGCCTTCCTTCCCTCTCCAACACTCCTTCTCTGCTAAAAGGCTGAGCTGGGAGTCCATCTCAGGTCTGCTCGATGCTAAGCTCGTCTCTTTCTATCCTCCCGTCCCTCCAATCCAGTCCTACAGAAGAGCTGGGAGGCTGCACGGGGAAGACTCCCAGTCCCAGAAGCCGGGAATTTTCTAGTGGAGACATAAGGACTGACAGAGCGTGGAGCCACCTGGATTTCTCATATTGGTCATGGTTGGCTCAGGGGCCTTGAAGCCAATTAACACATCTCTCCCTAACATTTCTCATCTATAAAATAAGCAGTGAGAGAATTATTTAGCAATATCTGGCAAAATCTGCCCAGCCTTTTTATCATTATTACAGTGCTTCTAACCTAACAAGGGAGCAGTTGGTCTCCTTTCCTCTTTCCAAGAAGCAACACCACAGACTTGGCTTTTGCCAGTGTGACGAAGCTTCTATGACCCTCCGTCCCAGAACACACCCCAAGCCCAGGACCTCCCTTTGGTTTCCAGTGTTCCTTGGCTCCTGGAGGTAACCAGGCCCTGGGGAGGTTGTCTGGATTCCTGCCCATCCCTAACTAGGCAGAGTATAGGAGCAAGATGTTCCAGCTCACTGCAAGCTGGGAAAACTCTCAGGCTGACCCCAAAGACTGTCCTCACCCTAAAATTAAATGGGGCTAAAAAGGAAAAAATTGCCAAAGAGCCGATGCCCACTCGTCCTTCACTGAAGACTCAGATGTGCCAGGGCCCCAGGAGGTGCCAGAGCTATAGTAGAAAAGAGTGGATGGACAGACAGGGCAGACACACACAGGAGAAGATGGCCTTGGGCACAGGAGCCAGCCTCAGAGACAGACAGAGCAGGGTGACTGGCTGACTCACAGCTTTTGCTGAGCCAGGAGGGATGCCTCTCCTGCACCTTTATATGAATCAGAAAAAGTCACCCAAGGAGGTTGGCAGCTGCATTATGCAGCACACCAAAAGAACCCTTCTAGGCCCTGACGCTCTTGAGCTGGGGGGGAGGGGGCGGTGACAAAAGCCCATGGGTTTCCTATTTTCCTAGAAAATCCTGCGGTAAGATGGATACCACAGAAAACACTCACAGCTGCAAGGACTTCCCTTGGGCCCGTGGGCAGCAGAGGAAGTCATTCTTGAGAGGACCCCAAGGAAGGCCATGCATGTCCTGCTCCAGAACCCAGTTCTGTTCCAAAGTTTTGAAAACAAAAGATGTGGGGGCAAAAGGGGGCCACCGATGTGCCTGCTCAGCTGTCAAAGCTGGAACTGTGGAGAAGAGAGTACCGATCCACAGGAAGAGGGGGTGAGACCCCTGGGTTGAAGCCAGGGCTAAGTCATCTTTGCGGCCTCCAAGGCTTCGCCCTGTGCCTACTGAGCACAGCAGATGCCCAATAAACATTTGAGGGACAGCTGTGTCCACAGCCCTCATATGAATGGGGACCAAGATGCATGTACCCACTCGGGTGGGAGAAGGCAGGATGGGAGATGGCTCTCAAGGCCCTCTCTGGTGGTCTCAAGGAAGGGCATGCTGGTAGCTCAGAGGAAGGCAGAGAGACACAGCCTCACTTTATCTACTGGCCTCCCACATGGGGCCAGGCTGGGGTCTGCGAAGGAGACCTCAGGTCCTGCCAACATGGCACCCTGTCCTCTGTGTGTCCTGAGACGCCTTCTCTCTAAGCCTCCCTCCAGCCCTTTGGCCCTGGGGATCTGCAGGGAGCCGAGGGGCAGCTCCTGGCAGGTGTAACCCAGCACCGGCCTCCTCCTCGTGCCAACACAGATTATTTCCTCTTTCACTACCTCACCGCCTAGTGGAAAAAACAAGAAAACAAACTTCCCCTGAGCAACTTGAAACCCTGTGACCCCCTGGCCAGCTCCACCTTCGTC
Organism: Geosciurus inauris; assembly: GCA_004024805.1. Classification (NCBI taxonomy): domain Eukaryota; kingdom Metazoa; phylum Chordata; class Mammalia; order Rodentia; family Sciuridae; genus Geosciurus; species Geosciurus inauris. Next base: position 180,219 of record PVHX01000272.1, read on the forward strand.
ACCTCCTTTCCCCCGGCTCACCTATGCTTGGCCCAGGGGCGGCCTCGCAGGTTATTTATAACTGTGTCAGAGGAGGAGGAGGCAGGAAATAGGAAATTTTGAAGGAGGGGGACAGGAGGAGAGCAGGGGCTGAGTGGCCCCGCAGGCTTGGAATCCACCGCCTGCCTGGCCCGTGGCGTCAGAACACTCGACAGGGATTCTGACCCAGCCCAGATTCCGCCTGGCTGTGGAGCCCTACCTGCTGCCAGAGTCCCCTTCTCCAGACCCAGGTGGAAGCAGTTTCATCCTGAGACGGCTTCCTCAGTCTGACCACAGTGACATCAGCTTTTCCGACTAGTTAATGGTGCAGGAGCTGGGGGCCAGGCAGGAGGCCCAGCCCTGGGGGGCAAGAGTTGGACAAATTCTCCTGGAGGGCGTGGGCAGGCAGACACCCAGCCTTCCACCTTGGCCAGCCTTGCCCTGCCGCTTCCTTCCCTTTCCTGTTTAAACACCCTGCATGGTCAACTCCACGGAACTCAAGACTTCCCCGAATGGCATCAAGATGCCTACAGCGACGGTGGGGGCCGGGGGAACCCCCCCAGAATAGCACAGCAGAGCAAGACCCGGGACTCTACCCTCAGGGGGTGCTGGCCCCTTGTTCTACACCATGCTGACCCCAGCACCCGCTCCTGTACCGCAGAGGCTGGTGGCGTGTATAGCCCTGCTGTGCCCGGGGCCATGTCCACAGCACTAGAATCTCAATGGGCCACCTCAAGTCCTGGGTGGACAGAGGCAAAACATCCACAGAATAATCCCTTCACCCAAACACCCCAAGCACCCACCGAGTTGACAGAGCATTAACTTTCAGGTGATTCTGGATGATGTGAGGCTTTGTCCTGTTCTGTTTATTGTAGGTTGGTTTGGGCACAAGTGTTGACTCAGTGATTCTTTGCGATGAGCGTTCTAGCAATGACAGGTGGCCTCTGGGAGAGCGTCTGCGCCTCTTGAACCTTGTAGGTAAAATAGCTCTAATCAGATTCCCAAATGTGCTCCTGTCCACAAAATGATCCGGATGCCAATGGAAGGGATCAAGGAGGAGAAGGTGCAACTGCGTGGTCCAGGGACCAACGCATCTGTGTGACCCTCTGATGCTCAGCACCGTCCCCTGTATGCACTTGTGCTCTTTCAAATCATGAGTACCTCCCCTTGTGCCAATCACGTTTTCCTCCTGTTGAGCCCACAATGGTACAAACAAGGTGCCAGGTGCCATAGTTTGAATCTGGAATGTTCCTCACCCCATATGTTAAAAGTATGGTGCTTAACTGAACACTACTGGAAGATGGTGGAAGCTGAAAGCAGAGTCTAGTGGGAGGTCTTAGGTCCTTGCAATTGTGCCCTTCAAGGGATTATGGGACATTGGTCTGTTTCTCTCTCTCTCTCTCTCTCTCTCTGCCACCAGGTGAACAAGCCTCCCCCTTTACACACTCCCACCATGATGCATGGTGCCACCACAGGCCCACAGCAACAGGGCCAAGTCACCATTGACAGACACCTCTGAAACTCTGAACCAAAATAAACCTTTTTGCTTTATTAAGTTGATTACTTCAAGCATTTCGTCACAGTGACAGAAAGCTAACAGTAGGATTTAAAAATTTGATGTGTACCCCAAATTGAGTCAAGTAATATCATACAGTAATATCAATGTCAAGTAATATCATAAAGCAAGTCCTTAAATCTAGCAGATAAAGGTCATTTCCCTTTACCCTTTTCTTTCTGACTCAAAGAAAGTACTCATTCACATAGCTGAGGCCATTTCTGTTGGGGACCTCAGATGAGCAATTTCCCTGTGTATAGCAGATATTTCTTCCTTCTTCCTTTTCTACTCAGCAACCTTGTGATAGGCAAATGGGCAAAGGGGGTCTTTGGAATCCTCATCTGGCAGTGTCTCGCCAACTGGACTTACAGGTGCTTCTTGGGAAAAATCAGTTCCTTGGCCAGATATGCTTAGAAACAGTGGACCAAGCAAGCTAAGCAGGTCACCATGCAGCAGGACTTCTCAGAACCTGTATATGCTAGTGGCCATGCACAGAACCACAGGGGGAATACAATAAGTGGCTTTCCCAAAGTACATTTCTTAAGACTAGTGTTAGGAAACTCTGATTTAGGCCTTCCCACAGCACCAGGAAATCTTGCCTGCGCCTATCCTCACAGCTCAACTGATGATTTACAAGAGGTGCTGAGGGAGACCATGAGGCAGCCTTCAGGAAGGTTCCCGCAGCTTTGAATCAGAGGCTGATCCAGGTCTGACCTAACTTTGGAGCCTCCAAGGAATTGGAATCTGCAAAGGCTCCAGGGAACACCAGGCTTGAGGATCAGGCAAAAGGAGTCCATACTCATCTTTCTAAGCTGGCAGGACAGCAGGCCACCAGCCAGAAATGAGGGGAAAGCAAACGGAACTTGTCTTTCCCTGGCAATCCAACTGTGTGCTGTTCTCCTGGAAAATTAAAAAAGTGAACACAACCAAAGTCATGAAGTAAAGGTAGCCAAGGTCTGCAGGGAAACTCTACTGACCTCTCTCCAAAGTGCTTTTTATACACAGCATAGAGATTTCCTGGTTCCAATGGCCCATTTTCAGTATTTGTTTATTCCTCATCTCACACCCTCATTTATTGAGCAGCTACTAAGTGTGATGGCCTGTGGTCAGGAATACCCATCAATTTCCAGGCAGTGAGACTATTCTTAGTTTTCTGATGTCTATTTAAAGAGTGTTAATCTTCTCTGCCTCCCCCTCTGCAATTAGACACATACCACTTTCCAACCTCATACGCTGACCTCGCCCAACGGGAAAGGCAGAATGGACATGTGTTCTTCCCAGCCTGCTCAACTTGGCCAGGAATTTGGCCTAGCTGGGTTAGGGCAGCCTGGGAATCAGCCAACTGCGAGGAGATGTGCCTTGCCTGGACCCTTCCATCAGTCATGGAGCCTGGAGCCTCCCTGTTTTTTCCCTAGGCAGAAAGTGCTAGGAATCAAGACCAGTTCAGCCCAGGAGCAGATCAGACAGTGAAGAGCACGGACTCTTCACTGGAGGTGAACTACCAGCTCGATCCATGTGCAGCAGACAGACCTCAGGCGCAGAGTCAGGAGGCCCAGGTGCAAAGCCTGGCACCCTGTGTATTAGTTGTACATTAGACAAGTTACCTAGCCTCTCCAGCCTCAGTATTCCCATCTGTGAAGTGGGGGGATAATAATAATCAGAGTAATGATAACTCCTCAAGTGCAGGTTTAGAGTAAATAACCGAATTTATGTATATATGATGCACAGTTCTTAGAATAGCTGTCGACAAACATGAGCTGCTTTCATATTTAATTCCCCTGTCTCAGCTTCTTCATCTGTAAAATGGAAATAAGAGTGTTCACCTCACTGGGTAGTAAGGAGAATTTAAGGAGATTAAGGATAAAAAGTCCTTGGCATATAAAAATGATACAATAAATATTAAATATTATCAAATAGGACAATTAGTTGTATTCCAGTTATACTCCATCTCGTAGGCTGCACTGCTTCACCTCTCTGGACTTCAGTTTCGCCATCTGCAAGTGAGAATGGGGTCAGGTGGCTTCTACAGGGTCACAGCACAAGGATTCCCTCATAGCTTGAAATCACTTGCAAGAAAGCTCAGTCAGGAGCCTCTGAGCTTTGGTAACCCAAATACCTCTCCAGCTTTCCCACATCCCTGTGTGCCGCTCACAAAACAAGGAGAAGGGGGAGAAAAGCTTTTTTCCTTTCACAAATAGTATCTCAACCTGAGCTGGCCTAACAATATGGTGGCCACAAGCACAGGTGGCTACTGAAATGAGACCAGTCCCAATTGAGATTTCCTGAGCATAAAATATATATATATATCTATCATGCCAAAATTTAATCTAAACAATGTAAAATCTTGCTAATAACTTTTAAGTTGATTACGTAGTGAAATGATTATATTTTGGATATATTAAGTTAAACTGTAATATCTAAATTAATTCCACATCTTTTTCTCTTTTGTAATATGACTGTAGGAAAACTTACAACTCTGAGTGGCACTACACGCTCTCTCCTGGAATGATTGGGGCTTTCTTTCCCTTTCTGTCCCTCTGCTTGTGAGCTGTGGCTAAGACACCTCTCAGAGGGATGCCAGAAGGAATTCCAGCTATTTGGGGTTAACCTTTTTTTAACCAAATAAAACCCAAATGTTTACGATCCAGGTGGGGCATTAAATTTTAGGAGACTCCAAGAATCTCCTGAGGCTCTCAATCTTGCTCTGGTTTGCAGAGCCGTCTCTTGTCCTCTCTTCTAGAAAAGGGTGGGCCAGGGCTCTTGTGGCTCTTCCCAAGGTCATGGTCACTGTTTAATGTGCTAGCTTAGCCATTCAGAGCAGCTTTTCTCTTAATGAGCTGGTCAGTGCCTAAGATGTCAAAATTTGGTTTTCTTCTCTGACATACTCACAGCTAAGGATGCTGTGGCCTAAGAAGCTGGAATGCCACCGTCTTCAGTCATCCTCACTCATTCACGAGACTTTCATTACGTGCCTGCTAATGTCAGTCACGGAGCTGCAGAGCCAGCCTGGGCTCCCACAATAATACCCAGCCGTGATAACACCAAGCCTGAGGGCAGCCAGGCAATGGGCCAAACCTTCTGTTTCCATCAGTTCAATGAATTCTCCGCAGCCCCAAGAGGTTAAAAGTACTGCTGCATGCTCCATGTGAGGTGGGATTCTCACACATCTCAGTCCTTCTGGTGACTCTGTCATGAGGAATCTTGGGGCAGGGGTTCCGTCCTGTTACTGGAGGGGGTGCACTGTAATTGCTCAGTGGGGCATGGGTTTGACCTCGCTCTTCCAGACCCCCTCCTCCTTCAGGGAGCGAGGGTTCCAGAAGCCCACGCACATCTTAATGAAAGGTCTGCATCTGAGCTGGTCTTCCATAACAGAAGTTTTCTCAGTTATAGAAAATGTTTAAGCAGAGCCAATGGCCCGAGGCTCTGGAGCCAGGAACTGCTTGGGTGGACTGACACACAGCCTTGTTTGGGTGAGTGTCACGTCTCAACCTCTCTCTTCTCCATCACCTTCCACCATGGGGCTAATGGGTTTCCATTTCTGCCATGCCCCCCAGCAGTCAATGACAGACCCTGAAGTAACCTTGATTCTTAATTCTAGCCATCAACCGAGTCTGTGAGCTTGCCTTCTGTTTGGTAAATCATCTCTGCTCCAACAGGAAGTTTGATGGTCGCATATATCCTGTGATGACGTGTCTCAGCTCGTGAGAGGTTTCCTTCAGAGCTTTATCCATTTTTACGACCGCAGAGATCCTGGCTCTCATCTCAGTAGAACACATTTCTAATGAAGTTACCTCCTAACGGGTGTCACTGACAGATCCAGGCACTCAAGTATTCATCTAGACTAGCCAGCCCCTTCTAAGGGAACCGTGAGCCAGAGACACTTGATCTAAAATGAGCATTCAGCAAAATACATGTGAATGCAACCAGGGAGGTCGACACCATCAAGTTGATTCCAGAGTCAGGTGATAAACTTGAAGGGGACTTCAGGTCTCCAGACTCAAGGCCATTTCCCCTACAGCACCCCTGACACACACACACCACGTCTGCACCTGGCATTGGGCAGGGACAGGGGTACTGACTTGCTATCCAAGGTTGGTTTCACTGATCCATTCGCAGGACCTTCCCTTGGGTTCCCCCAGCATCTCCTACCTGCCGATCACAGACAAATGTGCTACAGCAATCTACAGAGGGAGGGGCAGCACCAGACTCTTGAAGAGTATCGAACTTGGCTTCACAAGACAAGGGTTCCAATCCCAACTCCATGCATCAGCTATGTGGCTAAGCTACCATACCACACCCATTCTCAGAAGTGATTGCCATCACATGGGACCAGTGACCCCTTCCCCACCATCTTGCTTTGCTCACTGGGATGTTGTGATTATCAAATGAGATCTAGTGGACTTGAGGCTCAGATACGGAGTCATGAAACTAGGGTAGGAAGTTCATTGTCTCTCTGTCCTGTAGGAGGCACTGTGACAAAGCAGAACACATTGGATGGGGCGGGAGCGGGGTATAAAACAACCATGATTTTGAAACTCGGCTCTCTAAATGTGACCCTGGAAAACATCCATAACCCCTCAGAGTCCCATTTTCCTCATCAGAGAGAGAGAGAGAAACATTGACTGCCATATAATAAAACAACATTACTAAAAATGAATGCTCACTGGGCCTTTACCACGGGGCAGGTTCTGTGCTAAACACTATCAGTGGATTTTTTCACATAATCACTAACCCAGCATGGCACATACCACCAATGCTCCATCTTACAGATGAGCTAACAGAGACCAAAGTTCTTGTCATAGCTGAGGTTACAATAGCTAGTGTGTTTCCAAATCTAGAAGACTGTGCATCTACTCATGATGCTAGATTCTGGGTCAAAAGGGAACCCTTCCTAACAGAGGAAACACAACACTTTAGCCAAACACCCCAGTCCTGAAACTCTGTGTTCATGAAGTCCGATCCCGGCTGGCTGAGAGGCTTGCCTTCCCCTCCCCAAGAGTGGACCTCAGGGGCCCTGAGATTGCCGAATGAAACCATCCTTCCTTGCAGGCTGCTGGGTGTCCTGTGCCTGGGTAGGGGCAGTGGACAATGGCCCTGTAGTATTACATCTCTGGTTCCAATGGCTTGCTCTGCTCAGGATTCCCCTCTCCACTGCTCACCCCAGCACCCACTCCCAAGACTGTTTTTCCAACTGGCTGAACTTTACCTTGGCCTCTCTGAGGCCAAATGACATGGTTTCCCTTCCCTTATCCACCTCCACAGAAATAGGTGGCACAGGCCTGGGAGCACTGGGAGTCTCTAGTCTCTAAGCTGTGAGTGCCACTGCCAGGCCATAAGGTCAACTGGAACATGGATCAGACTTGGGTGCTGGGCAGCACGGGGCAGCATGGACCGTCGCTATTCCAGACCCACGATGGCTTCTAAATGGGCCAGGAAAGGTCCTCCCAGCCTCCTCAGCAGCTCCGACACTTCTTTTTTTAGCCATTGAGCAAAAAGACCTCTTAGTCCCCACTACAGCTGAGAGACACCTGTGGCCTCCTGTCAAGTGCTATTTAGCGAGGCCCTCCAGCTAGAATCAATACTCTGTCCACTCAGGCCTGACAGAGATGAACACAGGAAAACGTACCTGAACTCGAGTCACCTCCTCTGGGAGAGCAACCAGGCCAAATCTAGAAGACTGTGCGTCTACTCATGATGCTAGATTCTAGGTCAAAAGGGAACCCTTCCTGACAGATGAAACACAACCAGGACATTAGCCACCTGCTTCCTCTGCCAGGCCTGAGTGTAGCAGGGTGGGTGACAGACAGAGGCAGCAAGGGTGATAAACGCATGAGACCTACCCACAGGGGGACAGTAAACTGACCTGAAATTAAAGAATCACCCTGGAGAGGGACAAAGGACAGTGATTCAGTAAGGAGTCCAACCCAAATCATAATACAGTCACCAGCAGGCTATGAGAAAGCTCCCCGGGCTTCAGAGAACACCAAACTTCCTTGCTCTGGGCTGCAAATGATTACAAGGTACACAGATTATGTCTGAAAACATGACTTGTCGAGTATCAGCAGTTTTCCACCTTAACTTGTTTTTTTTAATGGAAAAATAATCCACACTCTACACAAGAAGCTGTGATGGACAAATCTTCCAAACATAGAATCCACTGAAGGGGAAGCTAATTTTAGAAAATGCTCTTTGGGGACTGGGAACCACCAATGCTGGAGAAAGGGCGCTGGGTGAGGAATCAGAAATAGGGCCCGAGGTCTGGTTTTCCAAGGATCCCAGAACTAATGATACGGTAATGGAAGTGGAGGCAGCAGGGGAGGCAGGTACTGAAGAGGCTGGCGATGGAATAAACCCACAGATAAGCAGAGGGGAGTCAAAGACCAAGAGGGGAGGTCGCCAACAGTGCAGGAGCTTCCCACGTCTATGGAGGTCTAGCCGTTGGTCTACAGGAGGGACTGAATCAGAATATGGCCATTCTGGTTTAGATACGAGACATCCCCCAAAAGACAACTCAAGAATATTCAGAAGTGAAATCATGATGCAAGCTTTAACCTAATCAGTGGATTAATTCACTGATGTGGTTTAACTCCGAGGTAACTGTAGGCAGGTAGGTTGTGGCTGGAGGAAGTAGGTCACTGGCAATGTGCCTCTGGGGTTTCTATTTTGTCCCTGGTGAGCGGAGCTCTCTCTGCTTCCTGGCTGTCCTGAGCTGCCTTCCTCCACCATACCCTTCCATGACGTTCTGCCTCACCTCAGGCCCAGAGCTGTGCAGCTGGCCAACCATGGACTGAACCTCTGAAAGCATGATCCAAAATAAATGTTCACTCCTTTGAGTTGTTCTAGTCGGGTCTTTTGGTCACAGCAAGAAAAAGCTGACTAAAACACTAGTCTCTCTGGAGACAGACTAACCAAATGTAGGTTCCAGCTTGACTGTTTCTTAATGGCGAGATCTTGGGCAAGTGGTGTTACCTCTCTAGCTCCAGACTGATCCGCAGGCGGCTGGGATGGGCAAGCCCCTCCCCATGGGATGACTGACAGGCAAGTACAGAGTTGAGTACAGTGCCTGCAGCTTAACAGGTGAACCTCAATGGAAAGTAGTGACTGTATGCAGTGTATTCTGCTGGGGTGGCATTTAGGGACCTTCACTTTCTTCTCTAGGCCCACCATGGGGTGAGGATGGACTTATCTTGTGTCTCCCCTCTCAGAGCCATCAGATGTGGTGCTCTGCAGAGCACACAGCCCAGTAATGCTCCTCGCCCAGGAATGATGCCCTCTGGGAATTTCCCATGCTGCCTCAGAGAACTGGGCTTTCCCTAGAGATGGTTCTTTGAGGTAGATTTAACATTGGAGCAAGGTTAGACCGTTGGGCACCGAAGCCAGGCGTTGGGCAGGAAACTGGAACCAAATGAGACCTAGAGAATGAGAGGCAAATGTGAGTGTACAAAACCAAGTCCACAACATGGACCAAGAGCCAGAGAGAGGACACGATCCTCTGGAGCAGGAGGGGCCCCCGATGAGACAATGATAAAGATACAGGTGGGGTCCACGCTGGCCCCCATCAAAGCCACCTTATGACACTTTATCCCCAGAGTCCATGGAAAAGTCTTAATCAGGATAGCAGAATGTTCTGTCAAAACAGCCCTTCCAGCTCCTGCTATGGCAAGACCCCAGAGTCTCTTCTGACTGAGGCCCATCCTGCCTTGGTCTCAGCAGCGCATGGACAACATCACAGCCATCTCAGCACTCCATGCACCACAATGAGAGCAGCAGGGGGACCAAGGGATGAGTCCTCTTGCTGCCACTCTCAGCCCAACCAGGGGGCATCTTTGAGTCAGACAGCAAAACCCTGCACATGGGTGTTTACACACATACTTTTGAATCCCAGTTCATGTAAAACCCCAAGGTCAGACAACTTCATGAAATAAAAGGCCCACTGCTTATCATAAAAGCAAAAACTAAAACCATCTCCAACAGAATTTTTCCAAGACAGCAACAAGTCAAGGGCAGGGCTCTCCTGGCACTTAAGCTCTTTGCTCCCCATAAAAATGGTCCCACTAACTTCATCTAAGTGGCCCTAATTTTGATCCCTTTCAAAGAGACAAAAGGGGTAGTCAAAAAGAGACAAAACCTCAGAGAGTCAATAAAAATTCTAAATTGTCTTCCCATTTGAGAGAACGCTGAAGTTTCTCAAGGGCTGTAATCATCCCTCCATCCCTTGATATTGTACATCAGAAACGAACTAAGTCGACAGTCACTCTGGAGAGCAAATCAGCAGGAACGACTAACATGGAAAATGCACATATCTTAGGTCCAAAAATTCCGACTGCATCTTTTCCGTAGAGAAATGTTTGTACACATGAACACAAGGGCTATACCGTGACTACTGGGTCCAGCACCCTTATAAAATGAAAACTTGTTACAAACTTTGATAGCCATCAATAAAGGGACTGGCTAAATAAATTAAGGTATACCTATAGGGACGTTGCCTTATTATAATGACATAGTAATATATATATAATGTGATACATAATGTAATATAGTATAATGTAACATATAATACAACAGTTAAAGACATCTTAGAGCGAGGCTACACAGGTTTAAATATAGGCTGTTACATAACAGCCGTATCACCTTGACCAAGTCACCACATTCTTCTAAAGCCATAGTTTTTTCAACCATAAAGTGGAAATGACAGCACCCCTGCCTCACAGGACTGTTGAGAGAATTAAATGAATTGATGCATATTAATTATTTAGAATGGTGCCTGGCTCAGATGCTCATGAGTTTTTTAAAAATGATAACCCTAGGGCATGCTAGACATAAAAAGAAAAAAGTAGACCTGTACGTCGATTAACTGAGAAAGAGATCGGATGCACATTGTTGAATGAAAATAAACAGAATACTATATGTGGTATTCTACTATTTATAGTGTTTTACTATTTATGTTTCTAAGGCAAATACACTATCAAATTTGGGTGGACACACATGGGCACAGACATGCCTATGGAGGAAAAGATTCGGAAAATAAATTAGAATTAGAAGCAGTGATCCAAAAGGACTTTACTGTTCTCTGATTGCAGGTAGGCAGGGAGGTGGGTGCATGCAGAGGGATGGATGGACACATCCACACCTGGACACATTCATATAATACTTGAAACTAGAAGTGTAGATTTTTTAAAAAAATAAGATGTCTGAGGCAGTACAAAGCATGAGTGCCCTTTTATCAATGAGAAGCTTAGAGATGTCCAACATTCCTGAGCATCACAGCCAACAAGCCCCAAGGAAGGATGGGAACCCAGCTCTGCCCGCCCCTGTGGCCTTTCCACCACCCCACACTGCCTCCCAAGGCCACCCAGGAGTTGACTATGACAAAGAAGAAGGGGCCTCCTTGTCCACTCTGGCTGCAATGGTAAAAGCCAAACGCAATGGAGAATTGTGTTGTTGTTTTTGTTTTTAATTAATGAACCTGTTGGAATGTGCCATTCAGCAGTGGCACTGAATGGTTCCTGCTGTTCTGCAAATCAAACAAAACTCTCTCCCCCCAAGCCACTTCCGAGGCCACTTTCTAGCCTTATCTATCCAGGGACGGGGAGAGGGACACAGAACTGTCAGAGAGGCACCTTCACCAGCCGGACCCCAGTCTCCTGATCTCCTCACTGGCTTTCCCGCCCCATCCCGTGGACTGGGCAGTGGAGCTCTGGCTGGACCTGCCAGGAGGGAGTGACTTTGAAGCCCCGGATGTCCTGTCTCTACTAGGCTCCCCTCCCAGATCTCAGAGACCAAACAAGTCTCTTTTACTGTGGCTTGATAGATGTAAGGGTCTTTTCCAGTTCTAACAGCCACAGAACATTGGAAATTTCTCTGTTGTTTTTCTATTATAAGATGATAATAAGTTTTCCTTCCCTAAAGATGATGTTTAATGAAAACCTTTGGCCTTTGGGGCTACCTTCAAAATTTTTAGCAAAACTCCCCAAATCCAGAAGAAAAGCATTCCTCAAATGTCACTATCCATTACATCTCCATCCCCAGGGCTATCACCTGCCTTATAGTACCAAGGGTCAGGGAAGGTTGAAGTTTTTAAAGACTGGCATATTAAGAATGAATTTCAGCCTTACCATTTAATAACTGGGTGGCCTTGGGCAAGCACAACCCCTCTTGGCCTCAGTATTTTCCATCTGGAAAATGGGCACATTCTATATTCTTAAGAATGCTGGGTGGATGGAAGAGAGCATCTAAGGGTCCTTCCTTTCTCCAGACCAATGGCAGCCCTATTCCCACAATTCTCAAGATGTGGATCGTCTGGGCTTTCCTACTCCCACCAAGTGACTAGCTCCTCTCGAAAGTCTGATCCTTCAGTCACAAAGCCCAGCGTGGAGGCAGAATAGCGTATTATAGTGAGAGGCGATGGACCTGGTTCTTTCAAACATGGCTTCTTGGCTAAAACCACACCTCGATCTGATATTGAAGGAATCCGCTGGCAACGCCCCCGTCAAAATAGTTCATAGATATCCAGGGCCATCCTCCAGAGTTGGCAGCCGAGCCCCACGCCGAGCCCCACTCTCGATTTCCCACAAGCTCAAAAGCAGGCCCCCACCCATGGTTCATCTCACAGCACGGCTGCTCCTTGTAAAGCGGGTGGAGAGCAGGGCTTGGGCTTCTGAAGCAAAATTCTCTTTCTACTGCCCCCCCACCTCTGCAGAAACCACACACACACACACACACACACACTCTCTCTCTCTCTCTCTCTCTCTCTCCGACTTTCAGAAAGCTCTTGGCACTGCCCACCCTTCCTGAGCTGGACGGAGCTGCCAGAGCAGGATCTGCCCAGCCAAGGCTGCCTCCTCCATTCCCAGCCCCCTCCCAGCCCCTTCAGAGTCAAGGTTTTGTCAAGAGTTTCAGGGGCAGTGACTGGTGGGGAGGGGGCCGCAGACATCCTGGCTGGTGCCAAGTTCCTTTCTTTGCCCCACAGTGTGTTTTATAAGCCAGCATGTAGTTTATTCTTCTCCTAAACACTTCGATAGGGTGCAGGGCCTGGAGTTGCCATAGAAACACCTTTTAACTCCTGCTCACCCAGAAGGCTGTACCAGTCTCCTGGGCTTTGAGAAAGAAAGGAAAAAGAGACACCTGTGGATGCGTCCACGGAAGAGGGAAAGCCAGGAGGGCAGGGGCAGAAGAGAGGGCCAAGCCAGGCATGCTGTGCCCTTCCCTGGCAACATGGCACCCAGCCAGGAACAGAAAACAACCGGGAAGGTTCTGGAAGAGGACAGTGGAGGGTTGACTTAATCGCCTCAGTGGGCTACGGCATCAATTAGTGGGGTGGCAGGGGTCAAGGCAATAGCCAACTCCCTCCCTCCTTTCCTCCAAGGAGAGAACCCAGAACTTCCACCCAGAAAGGCAGTGAGCAGGGCAGGTTGGGAGCCATCTACTGGACAGCGGCAGGGTGCTCTGTGAGGCAGCAGGAGGTCAACAAGCAAGCAGCCCACACCCACACCTCCCATTTTTAAAAGCATTATCTCATCCCTGCCTCTGTGCAGTGCACCAAACCCAGGCAGCGCGAGTTTGGATCTGTGCCAAAGCATCGAAGATTTTTCATTTCTTTTTTATTTTTGCTACTTCGATGTTCTGGTTTGGGGGCACTTCTAGGTAACTCGGCTTTTCTCTGGGAAGTTTAATAAAGGAGAAAGAAAGAGCTATTTCTTGAATAAATCCAGAGACATGACAAGTAACACTGTCTGCCTCAGCCCAGACCCATAGCAGGAACCCCAAGTGGAAAATTAAGCAGTCAGCAGAGTCCAAGGGGTCCCCCTGGAAGCAGGCTCTCCTGGTTCCTGTTTCCACTTCTCCCTGGTAAACTTCCAAGGTAGAAACCTCAAAGCAAAGAGCAAGCGGTAGAGACAAAGTCTTCCTCTCCCCACACACACCAAAACACCCCACTGAGCACACCCCACCGTTCTGATGCAGAAAGGGCCTTCACCCTCCTGGCCCCTGCTGAGCAAACCCAGGACTGAGCAGCAGATCAGGCAGAATGTCACCAAGCCAAGTAGAATTTGGGTGGGGGCACTCAGGGAGGAGGGAGAAAACCTTCCCAGGCCTCAGGCAGCCCAAAGAGTCTTTCCAAGCAATCCACAGAGCCAGGGGCCAGCCAGGGGCCCCCAGGGAGAGGGAAGGGTGCGCCTGCCTGTGGGTCCTGGGAAACCTCTACCCTGGGGTCACCCAAACACCCTCCGCTGCCAACTGGTCTAACCTTCTGGTCACCACAGCCACCCCCTGCCTTCTCCTAGACCTAGCCTGGCCCGCCAGCAGCTCCCCTCCCAACCTTAGCTGCCTCCCTGCCAGGCTCCTGCCTCCTCCCCACCCCACCTCAGCACACTTGTGGAGTCCCTCACCCAAGATCCAGTGGAAAGTTTCCTTCCCCTTTATGACTGTACTTAAAACATACTCCATTCTTCACCTCTGAATCGACACAAGCAGAGTGTGGCTAGACCATGTCCCACCCACCACTCAGCGTACACACACACACACACACTCACTCAGAGTGGGAACGCTGGCCCGCACACTTTATGAGCTGGATGATGGACGGAAGCGATGTTTTCCAGCTGCCACTCCACCTCTGGCCCTCCAAACCAGTGTGACCAACAGCCCCAAACAAGTTCTCCCAGGACTCTCAAGGCCCCCCATTAAAACTGGTTCTGTTTCTGACCTAGTCTCTGTCTCTCTCATCAAGACCCAAAGTCCAGTTTAGAACTGTCACAGCTACGATGGGACCCTTGGCATTTTGTTCTTCGGGTGACAAATTCATTTTCCACTGCTCATCACACCCCCTCCCCACACACATGCAAGGGAAAAAAAGCTTCCTGTGAATTTTCACAGTTACGTGATAAGTGATCCCTTCCATGCCATCTCCTGCTTTGTTATAAGCACTCCACAAATACAGTCCAGGGGGAGGGTCAATCCCGCAGTTTTCTCCTCATTTCCCTCCTTAAATCCACCCAAACTTGGCAGTGCAAGAAGCTCCCTTAGCACTTGCTTGGAAAGCCTTAGTCTGGGTTGGGTCTCAAGGAAAAGAATGAACTTCAAGGGCGCAGATGATGCAAACTCAGAAAACTCCCAAGTTTCGCCTGCAACTCTCTGTGCACATGGCTAGCAACTTCTTTTAACAAGTATTCAACATCACATCGCAGCACTTCAGTTACCATTCCAAGTTTTAGGAACCCTCTCCACCCTCCTCCCCCAGCTCTTCCCCCTTCAGGAGTGAATGGGGATATTTTCCAGGTGTCAAAAAGAGCCAGCAGAAAATCTCTTGCCCTAAAAGAGCAAAGGCTGCTAGGGGTTCACTGGGCCACGGGGGGCTTCCTCTGCTGGTCATGTCCCCCGGTCTGCTACGCCAGAGCCCCGGCCCGAAGAAACTGGGTCTCTGGCTGCAGCGTGGGGCTCAGTCGGAACCCCCTGAACTCTTACCGATGTCGGAGTTGCAGAAAGCGTCCTGGGGGTGGCTGGGCGAGCATGTGCACGCCTCGGCGCCCCACTCTCCCAAGCTCCAGCTGCCCAGGAGCACCACAAGCCCAAGCCAGGGAGTCATCGCCGCTGCTGCCGTCCGCTGCTGGGACTGCTGCTCGCCTCTCCAAAGTTGCCTTGCGTGCTGCCGGCGGGGCTGCTGCGGCCCGAGCTCGCCCGCCCGGCCGTGCGGAGCAACTCTGCGCTGCCCTTGGAGTGCCCAGCGGGACAGGCTAGGGTGTGGCGAGGTGCTTGACCCTGCTGGCCGGCGGGAGGTCTTGGGGGAAGGAGCGGGAGCCGGAGCCGGAGCTGGACGACTTTGCACGCCCGCTGCTTGCCCGCTGCTCGCGCCGCTGCCGGCGGGGCTGCCGAGGGATATAGAGCTGCCGCCGGGACCCCCCCCTCGCCGCGGGCGCTCGGGCCCGCCCCCTCCGACCAATGGCAGCGCCGCATTACCTCATCGGCCCTCCAAAAAGGGGGCGGGACCGGGGGCGCGGGGCGGTGGGGCGGGGCCGCCCCCGGACCATTCAGATCCTTATAGGGAATAATGCGGCCTTGGGCACGCGAGTGGGTGGGCTGGGGCGCAGCCCCGGACCGCAGCCCCGGACCGCAGCCCCGGACCCGCGCTAGCTGCCCGGCCCCCGAACCGCACCCCTGTACCCCCTGTAACCTACACCTTCTCCCCATGCCCACTCCTCCCTCCGAACCAAACTAGAGCCAACTACCACCCACCCACCCCAGTACAACCTTTTTGCGGAGCAGAGGTGGCCCCCGCCCTGGAGACCTTGAGCGGACCTGGTGGAAAGTCTAGAAAGAAACGCTGCCTCTCCACCTTCTCTGGAAAGAGCAGGGACAGAAGAGAAAGACCCAGACAGATGACATCTTTTCTCTGTGCGGATCTTTCTCTCTCCCTCTCTCCCTCTGTCCCTTTGCCCCTAACCCTTTTACCCACTCTTTCTCTCTTACTTTCCTGGATATGAGGAAGTCCTTTGCCATTGGGGAGCTGGATTGTTGTTTATCTGAGCTCCCTCCCAGCAAATGGAGCTGTGAATTCATTCAACAAACTGTTCTGGATGCTGGAGCAAGAAAGGAAATCCCCCGGCCCCCCGCAGCCATGCAAATCCATAAGTGCACAGAGGGTCACTTTTTTGTGGCTCTGGTGCTATGAGGAAACCAAAGCTGTGTCGTGGGCTAGAAGTGACTGGAAAGGTGCTGCGTTCCATGGGAGAGTAAAAGAAGTACTCTGAGAAGTAGCAGGAGAGCGCACCAGGCAGGGAAAACACCAAGTGCAAAAGCCAGGAGCTGCCTGAAGAAGAGGAAGGAGAAAGGGAGGGCATGAGGAAGTGGTAGCCCGAGGCATGGCTGACTGGTCTCCATCCTTCAGCAAGAAATTTTGAGGCAAAACTGGAGTAAAACCAGATCCTGGAGAATTATTCAGGATCTGAGATGACTAACTGTACTGGATAACTGCAAATACAAATATAATTACAATGCTTATTATTAACTAACTTCTTGGTTCTGCTATGTATTCTTTAAAGCAGGGTTCCGTAGTCACCCCAGGATAATAATCCTTGCACACAGGAAAGCAAGCACAAACACCACTTTGTGCTTTCTGGATGCAGACACCAGCTCAGAAAGGTGGGATGACTTGGCAATCAGCCAGTTCAGCTCACCCATTTCCGAGGACTGTTCTTATCTTAAGACATTTATGCCCTTAGACTTGGGCGGAAGTTAAATCTAGCTGTGCAAATGCCCTTTTGCAGCTGGGGCCTTCCCTCTTCCTATACATTCATATCTCTCCCTCTTCATCCTGTTTAGAAAGAGACTTGACCATTGGGGCTCTCGAAATGCTCAAAGTTTGGAAGTAATAAGGGCTGGGAGAATTACAAGTTTCTCTTTATGAGAATCCCTTGGTTTGCCCTTCAAAGATGGGATGTTAGGATGGCAGGAGAGGAAAATGTTGTGGGAAATGGTGTTTCCAAGAACATTTTTACAACTCCTTTTCCTACCTTAAACATTTTGGCATAGGGCAGGGAAAACACTTTCCACATCTTTTTTTTTTTTTTTTTAAATATTTTTTTTTAGTTGTAGATGGACACAATGTCTTTATTTTATTGCTGTTTATGTGGTGCTGAGGATCGAACCCAGGGCCTCACGCATGCAAGGCAAGCGCTCTACCGCTGAGCCACAATCCCAGCCCCACTTTCCACATCTTTCTGTCTTGTCCCCCACCCAGCTTTTAAGACCTTTCCTTCTTAACTCTTAACTACAGTCTACCCATAAAGCTGTTTCCCTCGCTCAACATTTTTCCAGCACTATGATCCTCGTCTCACAGGATATTGTTGAATTATTTCCCCCACCACACTAAAAATACTTGGAGGACTGGGGTCTTTCCCCCACACTACTTTTTAGCCCTCTGAAAACAAAATAAAGTCTCAGGAGACTTGAGTGTGTGACCAGCAGCCATCTGAGTCCTGAGTAATGGGCACCTTGGGGCTACTCTGAGGAACCAGGTTGAATGAGGACAGAGTTAGTGGGATTTAAGAGATTCGCTTAAACTCTCATGGTGCCAGTCATGTGGAAGGTTTTATAAGACTTTCCGGACCAAATCCACTTTGGCTAAGCATCTTACATGACAGAGGCCCTCTCTTCTTTTTCTTTTCACATTCAGTTATGTTCAGAGTGCCAATATTTTCTCCAAGGGAAAGCCTTGCCCAGATCACGAGTATCAGGGAGATAACTTCTGCTGAACACCATGCAATAGACTCCTCACAGAAACCGTCCAAAACATTAGATTCCAGCAGCTACGTAATTATGAAAGTGCAAACATGATCTGATTACTTCGCTAGCTAAAAGGTAATGAGATTGCCTTTGGGGTTTTTACCTGTCACTTTCTTTCCTAGTCTAGTCCAAATGGCATTTTTGGAGTTCAGAGACTTTAAGAACTTTTCAGTTGGGAAATTCTACCATTTATCTAAGCTGAGGTGGTTCCTTTCTTCCCACCCCTGTGAAGTCAGCTCAGTCCTCACCCTGAGAAAGAGCAAATTCTGTGAATTCTGGTAGGTACCTCCATCAGACAGGCATCACAGCCATCAAGCAGGATATCATGGTGTCCCTGGGTCTGATAATAAGTAACAATTGCTTTTTCAAGTCCACTGCATAAGCTAGATGGAGTGAACCTAGAGCTAATACTAAGAATGGAGACACCAGTTCTCCTGCTTTCTTTTGACAGCTAAGAACAATGATAGATTTATAAATCTGGGATGAACTGCAGAAGTTTTAATATCCATCTGGCCTAGCCTCAAATTTGCGAGGTTGTGCACCCCCTATGTATCAAATTACAGGATATTGGAGTCTATGGGAAGTATTTTCTTGGGCATTTAAAGTTCATGAAAAGAACCTCAGAGACTTCCTATCCTCACTTTATAGGTAAGAAAAGCAAGGTTCAGACAGGTGAAGGAACTTGCCCAGAGACTCAGAGTCGGCTATTGACGGAGCCAAGAGTGTGTTGCAGCCACAGGTTTCTTATCTGGCTCTCTCCATCACATTCATGGGGCTCAGTCGTCCTACCTAGAGCATGTGACCTAATGCTTGCACTCTGACCTGGAAAACTCCAGCCATTCGCAGATCCCGGATTTGCTTTTTCTGACCTGTAGGCAAATCTGTTTCAAAGTCTCTTTGAAGAGTGCCCAGCTTGTGCAGAACTTCTACTCACACTTATTAAACAGTTCTCTATTATCATAATAGACTCTTCTTGTGATAGAACCTTCTGAGCCAATCATTGCAAGAATAGTGCTACACTATTAAGAGATTTATCTCTGGGGCATTTGCCTTTTTCCTTTCTCAATTACTATTTAACACCTTGTGAAAACATTCTGAGCATAGCTCTGAGAAGAGATGCATGAACACTTTTCTGGGGGACAAAAGGAGATGAGGCTGGAAAAGAAGTCAAGACCTGAGATCTGTTGTGAACTCTGCTGTGGAACAGCCATGCCCCTGCCCCTTGGACAAGGCACAGTACCTGTCCAGGCCTCAACTCCCATGTTTATCCAGCGAAAGGTATAAGTTAATGGTCTCTAAGATGACCCTTGGTTCAGAAAGGCTGCAATCCCATGGGGAATACTCAAGGACAAGGTGAATGTTTCTGCAGGAAAGACAGATCTTGCATTTAAGCAAGTTGGACACAAAGCAAATGTACCCGAGACTGAAGGACATCTATCAGTCTCACAGTCAACACTGCTGAGTTCCCATCCTGCTCTTTCCTCCAGACTAAAGGCTTAAACCAAAGAATCTCAGTGGAGAGTATGATAGAAAAGGCAGACAAGAGCCCACAGGTCTCATGTTTAATGGAGCCCATAGTTGTTCATCTCTCTGCCTCTTGGACTCTAAGCATTAAAATGTCAGGAAACAAGCCCTTTTGACTCCAAAGTTCATGGGGCTCTTGCGCATCCTTCAAATCTTGGCTTAGATGTCACCTCCTCCAGAAGCCCCATTTGACTCTCTTTCCACGTGTCCCCATAGCACCCTTTGATTTCTTCTTTTACAACATTTGACTCTAATATGATTGCTCACCTGTCTGTTTCCCTTCCTGGACAGTAAGCCTCTTGAGGACAGGGATCCAGGGTTTGTAACAAAGAGTTTATTTAAGTATTGGTGGAATAGGTCCAGTACTACAGCTGATAGATAGGCAGGTGGTAGCTGCTTGGAGGGCTCCCTGAGCCTTATCCCTTTGGCCAGTGCTAGGGGGCGCTATAAGCCAGAGAACACCCCATCTCAGCCTGAGATCTCACTGAGAAGACAGGCACAATTCCACATAGTGTGTGGGTGCGGGTGCCTCTGAGTGGGTGACTCTAACCCCTCCCGTCTGCGATGGTCACAGAGCTCTTGGTCAACATCCCGTCAGGGTCCGCAGCTGCCCGAGCTCCTCCACCCCTGTACTGGCCACATGTCAGCCCAAGGAATAGAAGCTTTCTTGGGAAGCAACATACTTGTGAATCACTAGTTTGGGGTCCGTGGGAGTGGTCTGGGAACACCGCAGAGGATGCCACGGTCCCACTCTTCCAGAACATTGCTGGGCTCTGGAAATCCAACCTGGAGAAGGGGCTGATAAGACATGGGCCACTTCTTTGCCTCGTAGGGAAGCAGCCTTTGGCTCCCTCCCTGTCCCCCTCAGACCCTAGCCACAATGCCTTCCCCCAACCCACAGCCCATGTGAAAGTCATTATATTCAAAATAGCCTTTTTCAAGCAACAGACAACCTGGTCCACCCATCCCCATGAGCCCTGGCCAGACCCTCAGCAGGGCAGCTGCCCAGCTCTGGGCAATTATGAACCTAGGATGGTAGGTACTTCAGGTTCCCTCCATGTCTGGCACCAGCAGGGGGTAAACACCTTTCCTGGCTTCCATCTGGAGCCAATTTCATGGCAGTAAAATTGCAGGGTGTCTCTTACCCCAGCTCTCCCCAAGCCCCGCCAGGGAAGTAAAGACCCCTCCGCAAGAGTCTCCGGCTGCGTTCACGTGAATCCTAGGGTTTTCATATTTCTTTCCACAGGGAGCTACTCCCAGGAATTTTAAGCCAGAAAACACGTGTGCAATAGAGACATTTTGTGTCTTATGTTGTCTGGGACAGTGGGAAATGGGAAGCATGGTTAAATATCCCAGCTCTTCCTTTTTTATTTTTCTTTTACATGGTCATGTGCTCAGGCAGTGGATTATTTCTGTGAAGGATAATATGGAAGTGGAAGAAAAATATAATTTTTTGAAAATATGAAGTGGAAGGACAGGAACTTCTCCAGCTCAGCCCCTTTTTAATGTGTTCCTTATGCCCGTGGAGTTCATGTGTTTTTCCTTTTAAAATGAGTAGCTCCTTTGTGGTTCCTTTGAAGGTTGCATGCCCAGCTTCACACAGAGGAGTGCAACGGTCTCCGCTGAGTAATCCTGGGGCCTGGGTAGGACCACGACAGGCATGCAGTGTCAGCTCCTGTCACACAGGGCTGGAGATCTCATTTCTGCAAAGGCACCTGACTTGTTTTCAGCGGAACCTGCTGGAACTGAAACCGTCTTGTTCTGTGCTGTGGGGACAGTCTGCAGAGCATTTGACACCTTTGATCACATCCTTAAACTTGGTGGCTGACACTCCTCTCTCTCTGGGTTTTGGCTTTTACCTCTCCAACTGTACCTTCTCAATCTTCTTGGCATCTACTCCCCACGCCTCTACCTACCCCTGTACCATGAGCACAGGAAGGGGCATTGCTTGCAGCAGTACCCCTGATCTCCTGTCCTCTCCATCAGTCTCCTGGGCCATCTCACCTGCAGGTCCCATGGCTCCTCAGACTCTGGTTATCCACAGCTCCCTGTCTTCTCCCCTCCTCCCCTTCCTCCCCACCCATTCCCTCCTAGGAAACCATCATCCACCCAGTCCTATAGATTCTCCATACATCTCTTCTAACCCTCCCCCTCTCTCTGTTTTTACTGATCCTTCCTTGGGCCAGGCCCCCATAGATTCCCGACAATGTCAACAGTCACGTAACTGATCATCCTGCCTGCAGTCTGTCTCTGTCAAATTTAGCTTTTGTACAGCTGCTGCTATGAATCTTTTCAAATGGAATTCTGAAATCATGTCCTCCTTTGCTTAAAATGATCCCCTCATTGTCCGTGGCCTTCTGAACAAAGTCTTAACACTCCAAAGACGTGCAAGGTCCTCTGTGATCTGGCTCTTAACAGTGGCGTCACAGACTGCAGCTAGAGGTGGCAGCATTCGCATAAAGTATGACGTGGCGGCTACCCCTGCGGTTACGCCATAGCAGGCCCTGTCCTTCCTCTTCTGTCTAAATGAACGCTGCCTTCATTCCCCGCCGCCACGTGTGCTGCAGCTGCACCTCATCTGCCAGGAATCACATAATCATCCATTAGGATTGGCTGGAGTCACCAGATCATGCATGTTTTCCTGCCCCTCTTCCTGCCCCAGCAGAACTGACCCCCCCATGCCTCTCCTCCCACCCACTATGGATTCCCCAGACTTCTACTGGGGCATCTCCCACACCCTTCTTGACCCTGGTGGATCGATAGGTATGATTCTCCCCTAGACAGCATGCAAACCTGGGTGCTTCTCTGATGCCTTATCCAGAACCTGCACTTAGCAGATGCTCGCCAAATATCAGAAGAATAAAGTAACCAATGAATGGTAAGAAAATTCCCCAGAACAGAGGTTCTGGAATCTAGTTTCTTGAGCCCAGAGTTGAGCAGTCTCAGGGACATAAATGATTCAGAAGAAACCAGCAAATTGACCACAAGTCCACTGTCCTTGTTTCCCATGAGGGAGTCTCACAGGACCAAGAACTCATGTCATCGTGACCCCATATTGCTCCCCAGTAGTCACAGAGGTGCATGTGAAGCCAGTTT
The DNA here is from genome assembly GCA_004024805.1 of Geosciurus inauris. NCBI lineage: Eukaryota > Metazoa > Chordata > Mammalia > Rodentia > Sciuridae > Geosciurus > Geosciurus inauris. The sequence continues at coordinate 202,687 of PVHX01000272.1, forward strand.
CTCATCTGAAGACTGTTTTGGTGGGTGTAGAGTCAGACACAAGGATTGAGGTCATGGTAAGAAAGAGCTTAGGCTGAGGGTCTTTGGCATTTTCCTTTTGATGGAAGCAAAGTCTGTGCCAAGGAAGCAACATTGCCCACTGGCCAAAGCCCCTCTCACTGGACAGTGAAAATGCCAGACACCTAATGCCAACTTTGAGCTCTTTGGTCTTCTCAGTTCTCTGCTCCAGACCGACCACTCCTTCATCTTCCCCCAGATTGTTTCTATACCGGTAATATTGCAATTCATTGGTTTCTCTATTTTTTCAAGGATTTTTGACCAAAACAGAAAACATGTACAACTATAGCTTCCAGAAGAACAGTTTGTTCTTGCCCATTTGGGAGCTTACTTCAAACTTGACCTTGGCCTCCTATTGGGCCTTATATTTGAAAGCAGGTTCTCTGAAGGCGTCCTTATTTTTTAAATTATTTATGTGTTCTCATTAGTTATACATGACAGTAGAATGCATTTTGATTCATAGTACACAAATGAAGCACAATTTTTCACTTCTCTGGTTGTACATGAAGTAGAGTCACACCATTCGTGTCTTCATACATGTACCTGGGATAGTGATGTCCATCATTCCACCATCTTTCCTACCCCCATTCCCTCTTGCTTCCCCTCCCTCTCCTTTGTCCTGTCCAAAGTTTCCCCATTCCTCCCATGACCCCCTGCCCCCAATTAGGGACCAGCATCCACTTATGAGAGAAAACATTTGGCCTTTGGTTTTTTGAGATTGGCTTACCTTGCTTAGCATGATATTCTCCAACTCCATCCATTTACCTGCAAATACCATGACTTTATTCTCTTTTAATGCTGAGTAATATTCCATTATGTATATATACCACAGTTTCTTTATCCATTCATCTATTGAAGGGCATCGGGAATCAACCTAACGAAAGAGGTGAAAGACCTCTACAATGAAAACTACAGAACTAAAGAAAACTAAAGAAGACCTTAAAAGATAGAAAGATCTCCCTTGTTCTTGGATAGGCAGAATTAATATTGTCAAAATGACCATACTATCAAAAGTGTTGTACAGATTTAATGCAATTCCAATCAAAATCCCAATGACATTCCTCATAGAAATAGAAAAAGTAATCATGAAATTCATCTGGAAAAATAAGAGACCCAGAATAGCCAAAGTAATCCTTAGCAAGAAGAGTGAAGCAGGTGCCATCACAATACCAGACCTTAAACTATACTACAGAACAATAGTAACAAAAATGGCATGGTATTGGCACCAAAATAGACTTGTAGACCAATGGTACAAAATAGAGGACACAGAGACAAACTCACTTAAATATAGTTATCTCATATTAGACAAAGGTTCCAAAAACATATTGGAGAAAAGATAGCCTCTTCAACAAATGGTGCTGGGGAAACTGGAAATCCATATGCAGCAAAATGAAATTAAGCCCCTATCTCTCACCATGCACAAAAGTCAACTCAAAGGGGATCAAGGACCTAGGAATTAGACCAGAGACCCTGTGCCTAATAGTAGAAAAAGTAGGCCCAAATCTTCATGATGTTGGATTAACAAGACTTCCTTAACAAGACTCCTAAAGCACAAGAAATAAAATCAAGAATCAATAAATGGGATGGATTCAAACGAAAAAGCTTTTTCTTAGCAAAAGAAACAATCAATGAGGTGAAAAGAGAGCCTACATTTTGGGAGCAAATTTTTGTCTCCAGGATATATAAAGAACTCAAAAAACTTAACACAAAAAAAACCCCCAAAAAAACAACAAATAACCCAACCAATAAATGGACTAAAGAACTGAACAGATACTTCTCAGAAAAAGAAAATATAGAATTGATCAACAAATATATGAAAAAATATTCAACATCTCTAGTAATTAGAGAAATGCAAATCAAAACTAAGATTTCATCTCATGCCAGTCAGAATGGCAGTTATCAAGAATACAAACAACAATAAATGTTGGTGAGGAAGTGGGGGGAAAGGCACACTCTTTTTGCTGGTGGGACTGCAAATTTGTACAACCAACTGAGAAAGCAGTGTGGAGACTCCTTGGAATGGAACCACCATTTGACCCAGCTATCCCACTCCTCGATCTGTACCCAAAGGACTTAAAAACAGCATGCTACAGTGACATAGTCACTTCAGTGTTTATAGCAACTCAATTCACAATAGCTAAACTGTGGAACCAACCTTGACAACGTGCTTGATGTCAACGATCTTGTCCCAGAGGATATCCACAGAGCACCCTGTGGGCATGAGGTGATAGTAGCTAGAAATTTTCACAAAAGACTTCATCCTTTCACCTCTTGCTGATTTTCTTCTTCCCCATGGCAGCGGTCATAGTACAGGGATAGTGGCCCATGGGAGGCAGCAGAGTGTGGCTATTGAGGTGATCTGAAATGTCCTGTCATCGGGGAACTTCTCAACAATGGATTCTGCAGTAGAATCCAGCCCAGAACAGAACCACTCCACCCCCCCAACCCCCAACCCCGGGGCCATGAACTTGCCCATTCTGAAGTAGCCGCCAGGGCCCACAGCAGAAAGGAAGGAAGGACACTTCCACCTAGTTCTGCATCTGAGACCTCAGTCGTCAGCCACTGATCATCCCTAGACCAGCTACCTTGATTCCCCTGGTTTTGAAGTCTACCTAATACACAGTGTCCAGCTTACCTCCATAGAGATCCAAGACCGAGCATAGCATGTCACTCTAATGACTTCCAAGTCCTGGCTGCCCTTCACGACAAAAACTTCCCTGACAGACTCTGCATGCCTTCCAGCTGGTGTGTTGTGGTGTGGTTATCAGCTCTTTGGGGGACCAGGGACATGGTTCCCTTCTTCCTTCTCTCCTGTCTTCCGGTATTCACCAGACATTGACAGAGCGTCCACTGCTAGGCGCCCGGGTTGGAGCGGTGAACAGGGCTCAGACCTGCCCCCAAGGTGCGCCACGTCCAACAGGAGATCAGATGTACAGAAATAATGCTTGATGACAGAACTACGGTGGGACCATGTGTACCATGAGATCACAGAGCTGGGCCACCAACAGTGGAGCAAGGAGGTGTTTGGAAACTCATATCACAGATAGAAGGTGACAGCTAGGAGAGAGCTACAAATCTCCAAGTTCAACCTCCTCATTTTATATACCCAGAATTGCACCCACAGAGGTGAACTTTTCTCTGGTCACACAGGATTATTGACAAAAGCCGAATAAAGCCCCGGGCCCCTGAGGACCTTCTCATCTCCCCCTCACTCCAGGTTTTTCTAATTCAGGGAGAAACAGTCAGCAAACAGTTCTTTCCACGCCCTATAACTTTCCTCAGGATGGTAAGCTGAAATGGGATGAAAGCTAAAAAAAAGATTTCTAAAACAAACAAAAAAGAGAACCCACAATTGTTGAACATCTGTGGACAAGCCACTTTGGTTGCAGTATTTTCTCTAATCCTTATGTAATTTTGATTAATAGAGATTATTTTATGCCCATTTCACAGGCAAGAAAACTGAGGCTCAGAGCAGTTCAATTATATGCCCCACTTCCTTCCAAGCAAGGAAGTGGCAGAGCTGTGATTTAGACCCAGAGGTCTCTTTGCAAGCCAGCACTCTTTCCGTGGTGACTTCAGAGTCACTGTGCCCGCAGATCTGCTGGGGTATTTGAGTGCTGGTGATCTTCTCTATCTCTCACTTGGTGCTCAGAGCGCTGGATCATTCTGTGATGTAACCAGCAGACAGAGACATAGTACCTGCCCCCAAGGACTGGGAAAGGAGCTGGATCGGGAGGCAAGAGAGACCTAGGGCCTGTTTGGTCTGGTCCGAGGCAGAGAGAAGGCAGAAGAAAGAACTTGGCAGGCAGCCTCTGGGGGTGTGGGTGCTCCCTTCTTTACTCAGAATTTGGACAGTTGCCACGGGAGAACTCCATTTGTATTACAAAGAACAGGCCCAGAACCCAGAGGCAAGGCAAGCTGATAGCATATTGAGCAGGACTTTTTTTTTTAACAGCCATTGTATGTGACACCATTTCCTCCTCAAATTCCGAACACGGGTTTGAGGCAGTTCTGCCACACACCAAAGCTGTGTGACCTTGAGTGGGTCTGTGGATCCATTTTCTTCACAAGTAAAACTAGAAAGTTGGATTTAACTTCCCCATGGAATATTTTGGAAAGCAGCCCAACAAGTGGACTAGGGACAAAGGCCTGTGAAGGGTTTTAATCCTTCTTCACTTTTTCACTGTGGCCTTGAACAAGCTGTTTATCCTCTCTATGTGTCTCAGATGCCTTGCCGTAAAGGAGAGATTCACACCCTATGGGATTTTCCTGAGGATCAACTTGGTGGCATTTGTCCTTGAGAACCTGTTGAGGAGTGTGACTCTAGAGGAATCAAGGTGAATGAGACCAGCCCCTGCCCTCAAACAGCCTGCAGTCCAGTGGTTTGTACTTATAAGAAATGGCATATTCCCACTGGGCGCACTAGCACACGCCTATAATCCCAGCAACTCAGGAGGCTGAGGCAGGAGGATCACAAGTCCGAGGCTAGCCTCAGCAATTTAGGTTAAGACAGGCTAAGACTCTGTCTCAAATTTCAAAATTTAAAAAATTAAAAGGGCTAGGGATGTGGCTCCATGGTTAAGTGCTTTGGGTTCAATCCCCGATACCAATAAAATAAAAAGAAGTAGCTACTCCCATCTCCTCTTTGGCCACACCAGTAAATGCCCAGAGAAGAGAGCAGGGAAAGAAAGAGGCAGAGAAAATGAAGGCTGGAAAGTGACTACTAATTCCTGTGGGATGCCTGCTGGATGCCAGGCCCTCTTCAAGGTGGCTTGCACCTTTATTACTTCCCACTAATCCTTATAGCAATGATAACTGCCAGCACTTTGAGTCAAATATGGAAACTAAGGAACAGGAAATGAAGTAACTTGCTCAAGGTCACATAGCCAGAGCCGTCTGGTCTAGGAGCCCACCCTTGTAACCACTCTGCTACCAGCTGCCTCTTCATGGAGAAGGTGAACATTAGAAAATAAGAGATCAGTAGACAGATGCCCAGTGTCTGCCACCAATAGGTCACCTTCCCCTGACACCTCATACCCACCGACCACAGCATGTGAAAACAGGAGCTGAATACAGCCCCGTGGGGCACCACATTTGTGAGAGGCCCTCCTTGGGGATAATGCTTCTCAGGGTCAATATGCTTTCCAGCCCTTTGGATGGGCACAGCAGCCAGAATCCAGACATTTATTCAAATCCTGTCTTCCTCCATCTACCAAATTCCTCTGTAAGCATACATTTATTTTCTATAAAACAAGGACAGACATGAAGCCACACAATTAGTTGCAAAGATCAAATCATAAATAAACTAACATTCTGAGCATGTTTTATGTGCCCAATCCTGTTTTACATGCTTGGTAGGTGTAAATGTATTTAATTCTCACCACTCTGTGATGTAGAGGCTATTATTATGAGACCTGTCTTACAGTAAAGAAAGTTAACGCACAGAGAGGTTCAGTGACTTGGCCGAGGGTCACACAGTAAGTGCAGGAACCAGAATTTGAAGTTCACCCTCTAATCCTATGCCCCTCACCATCTTTCTGCACTCTGGTGATTAGTGAAAAACATTTTGTAAGCACCTACTACTGTTTTTCTTCCTCTCATATTCATGCCTTAGGTCTTTGCTCATACTTCTTCCTTGACCTTGACTGTGTTTCCTCCTTTCACGTGACCACGTTTCTCTACCTGGGCCCAAGGAATCAAGGTCCAGGCTGAGGAGGGCAGGCTGGGGTGCTGGCGGTAGCTGGCAGTGTGCTGGCACCAAAACACGTGGGCTTAGGAGACCCAATGGTTTCTTTTTCCAGAATTCTGTGAGTCAGGCATTAAATATCGCCATTATTAAATATGCTATTATATAAACTCATAATTAAATAAAGTATATTAAAAGCAAGGACCATTAACACTTAAAACTCAGCACTTCCTAGCCACAGATGCTCCTTGACTTGAAACCTCTTGTAGGTGACAGATATAATGAATCACAAATGCTTTTCGAATACCTGACCCGCCCAGTGTCTCAGGGCTTAGCAATTCGGTTCACTGTAAGGTGTCAATTGTCCCCCTGGTGGTGGAAGGGCTGACCGGGAGCTGGCAGCCCAAGAGAAGTATGCCTGGTATCAGTAGCTCCAAAAAGATCAAACTTCAAAATCTGAAGTGCAAGAGTATCATTTTCCCTCCATTATAAAGTTGAGAAACCATGAAATCCTAAGTGAAGTCATCAAAAGTTGGGAACTGTCTGTATTTCATTGTGTGATTGTCCTCTCTTCCAGTTTTATCCCTCTGTCGCTATCGGTATGTGAAAACATTACATAACACTGCGCTGCTGTGCATTCTTGCCAGCTCTGCAATCTGGGACACCACAGTGGTAACTTGAAATTGGCCATCAAGGGAGTGTTTACACCACAGACTTTGGCAGATGCTACACATCAGGGCTTTGGTCCTGCAAAGCAGGTAGAGAAGTATTTACAAGCGCACCACTGCCGTTTCCGAATGGTGTGAACTTGAACAAGAACCTTGATCTCCCTGAGCCTCAGTGTCCTTATGTAGACATAGGGACAGCCTTGGGGCTGACCTCAGACTTGTGATGAATAAATGAGATGAGACTTAAGGCACATTTAGCAGCTTGCACAGGGACAGACCAGCATCGTGAAATGGCCATGGTCAGTATTGTTATTACAACGATCTCATTCTTAGACACTGCCTCCTACAAGTAGCCTTACCCCCCACCTGAGCTGGGAGCCACCCATTGGAATGTTCTGACTTTAAATTCATCACACTGTACTAGGATAGTCAGTCTCTGTCGTGGCCACTTTAGAAAGTGAACCAATTTAAGGCTGAGTTTTGACTTCTGAACACTTAGCACAGTGCCTGGTACACAGTAGGTTCACAGCAAATCATTAGATTAGATTTAGTCAAGAAAGAGTTCAGAGACTACCAAACAGTCAGCATCAGGAAGCGTGGAGGACTTCTTAACCACGTTAGGGACTATTCAATAATTCTCCACCCTGAAGTATTGCTGGGACAGTGTGTGCAGGGTGCTCACCTTCTCAGCAGAGTGAAGTCATTTCTGGAACCCAGGAACTAAAAGTCCCCTGATTTGGTGCTCAGATGGACCCACCACCCAGTAGACTCAGGTTTATTACAAAACGCTCATTGTGTATAATGTGGAGCCTGATGACAATCTCAGCCTGCCAGGTAGGAATATGACCAGTGACTTTCCCAACTGCTTAAAGGTAGCTGGAACTGCTTCTGCCTCAAGTATGTGGAGAAAACAGACCTTGATGTCATACCAACACCCTCTCAAGGAGACTGCACATACCTGGAGTGCTTCGGGAGGTCTGGGAGGCCAGTGATGGGAGGCTGGTGGCAGGGGAAGGAGGGGTGAGGCTAAGACATGCTGAAAAATCATTTTTTGTCTTTTGTTCCTTTGTATGAACTGGTTGCTGGCTTATGCAACACCCAGTAATTAAAATGGCTGGGATGCTTTGCATTTTTATAACAATGTGCGGGCAGCTCAGAGGCCTGGAGCTGGAGCCAGCTGGAGGGGACCCGGCCAGCCTGCCCTGGCTGCCCCTTGGCCTGGCAGAGGTAGTGGCATCTGGCTTGGGGAGGGGTGGGGGAGGAAGTCGAAGGAGTCACCTCTCCCCTTTCTCCAGGCAGGTGCACCCAGGTCCCCCCAGCCCCTTCCAGAATGAAGGCACACAGGCCACTCCCATTCTGGAAGTCCAGTGATTCATAGTGATGTGTAGGGACACTGAACCATGATAAAGCTCTCCTTTATTAAATACCTACCAAGTGTCAGGTGTTCATAACACACATATTATCTGACTTCAAACAGAAAGTCGGGTATTATGCTCCTGCTGAAAACCCTGCTGGATCCACAGTGCACTTCAATAAATCCTCCAGGCCTGGGCCCTCCAGCCCCAGCTCAGGGCAGGTCCCCGCTAGGGCTGCCCTCACCTCCTCCACTGTCCCTCTTGTTCCCACTGCAAGCTCACTGCCTGCTCCAGGACGGCGCTGGACCCAGCTGTAAGAGCAGACAGTGTCTGTTCTGAGATCTTGGAGAGCTGTGTTTGTATGGTGGTGTCTCTAGTCCTCTGGATGTTACACATACCCCTTCCCCTTCCCCTTTCCAATCTGGCCACAGCCTGGGGCTCCTTCTTGTCCCTCTGTTTCCAGCTCAGATGCCACCTTCCTAAAGAGCCTGACCCAGCAAGGGGACAACCATTCCTGGTCGCTGGTACCTCTCGTGGTCTTACTTTTCAGACTGATTTTGGTTTCAGCACGTCCTGCCCTCTGGAAAAGGTCTTTCTGCGTCACTGGTTGTCTTTGCCAACTAGAATAGGGCGTGTGCAGGCAGGCCCTCGGCTGTCCTGCCACTGCTCGGTCCCAGCACCTAGATCAGGGCCCAGTGAGTCTCTTTATAATGACTCCACATCCCAACAGGGCCAACAGGGAAGCTTCAAGGTCCTCACTTTCCAGATGAGAAAACTGAAGCCCGGGAAAGTTCAGTCACTTGCCCAAGGCCATCCAGCTAGAAGTGATGTCAGGGAGGTCTGTCAGATCCAAAGTCTCTGTTTTGGGAAGGGTACACATTGCCTTCCCTCATGGACAGCTGCCTTAGGGAATCGCGGAAAGATGATATCTGTATTTCAAGAAGCCAGGCCTCGAGACTAACAGGGGCCCTTTTGTGGCAGAGTGTTGTGGTGGAAAGAAACAAGAAAGTACTAGGGCTCTTATGACTCTGGTGCTGTAGTCCAATTCTGCCTCCTGTGTGGCCTTGGGTCAGTTGATCACCTTCTCTGGGTACTTATTCAGAGTGTATAGAGGATCTTTGCTCCTACTTCCCCAGGGAGAGTTATGGGACCGTTCATGAAGGCCCAGCAGCCCAGTGCCCCTCTCCTGTCCTGAGATGGGCAGGATGGTGTATCACATGGACCCCAGAAGCCACTCCATGGGGAAAGCTACTCTTCCTGACCGTGCCTGCCTCTGAGTCACTACAGGGAAGAGCAGACTGGATCTGGAAGCTGGTTCTGGAATCCTTTAGGATATTCAAGGAGGGTCAGTGGTTAAGGGCAGGGCCGTGTCTCTAGCCCTCTGGATGTTGCACAAACCCCTTCCCCAACAGCTGGGCCTTCCTGCCCACAGAGCCTGCCTAGCCTCCCCCCCCCCCCCCGCCTCAGTATTCTAGCCAGAGGGGCTGTATTCTCAGCACCGTTGGTACCTAGACAGCACCCAGTGAGTACATCAGAATGGGTTTTGATGTCTGTCTTTTTTTTTTTCTTTTCTTTAAAGTGGTTCAATTCCTTGGATTTCTTCTCCTCCTTTTCTTCCTCAGGTTAGGTCTAATGGGATTCATGCCTTCCTCCTGTGACCCAACCTGCCTCTTCTTCCTACCATTGGCTTTTTAAAATGTTTTGTTTTGCTGTAATTCAGACTTAGAGAAAAGTTACAAGAATTATTCAAAGAATTACCACATCTTTTTCACCCAGATTCTCCAAATGTTAACATATTATTATGTTACCATTACCCTCCCCTCCCCCCCACACACACTTTCTCTCATTAAAGAGTGAGTTGTGGATGTGATCCCCTTGCCCCTAAGTATTTCAGTACATATTTCTTAAAAATAAGGGCGCTATCAACTTCTGCAGTGTGGAGCAGCTGAGCCCTGGAGCCAGCCAGACCTGCATTCCAGACACTAATTTTGTGTCTTAATGTGTGCTCTTACGCAAAAGGTTGCATTTGTCTGGACCTCAATATCTTCCATCTATTTATTAGAGGTACTAAGAGCACCTATTTCCTCAGGCCACATGAGAATTAAATGAGATATCTTACATTAAAGACTCGGCACAGTTGGGACCTAGACGGTGCCCACTGAGTACATGAGAACGTGCTTTGCTAGAATGCTGTCTTTTGGTTTTTTTTCTTTAAAGTGGTTCAATTCCTTGGATTTCTTCTCTTCCTTTTCTTCCTCAGGTTAAGTCTCATGGGCAAAAGCAAGACACATTCTGTCATTTATTCAGCCTGTATTTACTGAGCACCTACACAGGGTCTGATCCTGTTCTTAGAACTGAGACTCAGCAGTAAGAAGAACCTGGTAGTGTCTGTTCTGAGATCTTGGAGAGTTGTATTTGTATGGAGGAGACTGATGGCACAATTGCAAACAGACGAATGAACAATTTTTTGTGTGTCTTCATGCAGTGGAGGTGACAAAGCATAGTGAGTTGAGGGAAGTAGGACAGGTAGGGGGCTCCTTTAGTGAAGGTCATCAGAGAAGGCTTCTTGGAAGAGGAGAAAGTTCTACTAGGTCATTTTAATCTGGTGGATTATGAGTCAGCTCTTTGCTACTGTAACATAATACCTGAGATAATCAACTTAAAAGAGAAAAACGTTTATTTGGAATCATAGTTTCAGTCCATGCTCACTGATCCCTGTTGCTTGGGGGGCTGTGACAAGGCAGAACACAGTGGCCAGCGCATGTGGCAGAGGAAATGAGTCAGTTTTGTGGTGGCTCAGAAGCAAAGAGAAAGAGAGAAGAAGAGCCTGGGGTCCCAATATCCCCTTCAAGGGCACATCCCCCGTGGTGACCTAACTTCCTCCCACTAGGCCCCGCGCCTGGAAAGCTCCACCATCTCTAGGTAGCTCCGCAGGCTGGCAGCCAAACTCAACACATGGGCCTGAACCTTAGCATCTAGGAAAACACCCCCTTGGGAAATGTCAGGCGCACTTTGCTCCATAAATGTTTTCCCAACTGAGGACGCAAGTACTTTAAATCTTTACACAGGGACATGATTTGGGGAGCTGGCCGAGCTCCCACCACTTGCTTGGAGCCAGGCACTTGATGGGTAGTGTCTCCATCAGCCTCCCTGGGATCCCTGGAGAAAAGGCACCATGAGCCCATTTTATAGAAAAGGAGACTGAGGCTCAGAAGAAGAAGTTCGTTTGCCCAAGAACAAAAAGTAAGGAGGGACCCTTTGACTACATATGACCCAAGAGGCCATTGGGAACCACAATATCTACCTCTCAGCATTCCCAACTCGGGGAAGTGCTCTGTGCCAATGTCAAAAGACACAATTCTGGCACCGTCCCTGCCACACAGAAGCCATGGAGTGTCCCCTCGACCTGTAGCCCAGAGCTGGGCTGCCACCCCTCCCTCACTTCCGTAGGAGGTCACTGTGGTCATCAGGATCTTCCTCTGCCTCCGGCTGCACTTGGCACTCAGGAGGGGCCACAGCACTGCACTCCTGAGTGCAGGAGCATCCATGTGCCTTGGTTTTTTCTCTGTGCCAATTAATGACAGTACTTCCTGGCCACACCTTGGGCAGCGCGCTTAAAGAAAGGCCTGCTCTGTTCCAGGACTCCCGCCTTGAATAGGCCCCTGGCGTAGTACAGTTTCCGAAGTACTGAGGAGAGGGGACAAGGACCATGTGATTAGTTCCTGTGTGACAACATTGCCACCACTTAGTAGCTTGCCACAACACAGATTGGTGATCCTATGGTTCCTGTGGTCCGGGGCCCTGGGCACAGCTTGGCAGGGCCTCCTCGGGGCTAAAGCCAAGATGTCAGCTGGGGCTGCTATGTTAGGGGGACCCCTTGAGGAAGCACCTATTTCCCAGCTCACATGACTGACAGCACCATTCAGTTCCTTAGTTTCACACTGACTGTGGGCTGGAGTCCCTTCAGTCCTTGCCATGTGACTCTCCAGAGGCAGCTCACTATCTGGCAACCGGCTTCTTCAAAGCTGGTGGAAAACAGCCTCCTGGAGGCTGGAAGGCAAGCACGTCCGCCTAGCCACGTGCATCTTGCTCCTCTGCCATGATCTATCCGGGGAAGGCATGTCACAAGCCCGGCCCGCACTCCAGGGGCGAGGCTTAGGCAAGGGCGAGAATACCAGGAGGGGAGGGTCGTGGGGCCCCGCAGTGACTCACCCTCAACACAGTAAACAGCACGTCCAGAGCCCTGGAAGTCACAGAGTAAGAGAGCAGTTGAGAGCCCTGAAGAGCTTAGCCCGGGGGAGGACAGCACACACCCCGCCTTAACTAAGCACTTCTTATCCTTTAGCTCACTTGACTCTCACCTGAGTTTATAAGGTAGACACCATTATCATCCCCGTTTTACAGGTAGGGAACCGAGGCACAGGCAGTTCAAGGAGCTGTTGAGCGGTGCTGCGGGGCGTTGAAGCCAGGCAGCCTGGATCCAGAGCCCATCAGTCATAGGAGGCGAAGTTGACTTGTTAACAGTTCCCCCAATAACACCAGGGTAAAGGTCAAAGCTACCAGGGGACACCACAGTCCACACCACTCTCCGGCTGAGGGCATTCTTCTTTTATTTCTCACTGCCGCCTGTTCTGAGGCCCCAGGCTGCACCAGGAGCTCCAAGGACAGGCATCCAGGTCATACAAACCTGTGGGCAGAAGCCAGGCTTTGAAGCGGAGAAGCTCAGCAGATGCAGGAAGGCGGCTAGAGGACACAGATTCCAGTGTCCGGGACTGGCCTCTGCTGCGAACTGAGACCCGGTACGAGCTTCTGCGGATCTCCAGCTTCCCGACCCACTGAATGGGAAGGACAGTTTCTGGTCCCACTGGTCTTTGGGGATCCAGTGGGAGGCTAGAGAATTAATGAACGAACTCCTGATGGTCCTTCAGGGCCCAGATTTTCAGCAAAGAGTTTTTAATTTTTCTAGACTTAATTTTTTTAAATTTTGTTCATTCTCTTATTTTATATTCACTTTGTCTTTCAGCAACTTCTGGCCTTATTTTTATCATCCCCCTCTCTTTTGCTAGTACTAGGGATTAAATGCAGAAGCCCTCTACCACTGAGCTATACCCTCAGACATTTTTAATTTTGTTATTTTGAGACAGGGTCTCACTAAATTGTTGAGGTTGGCCTCCAACTTGCTTATCCTTCTGCCTCAGCCTCCTGAGTTGATGGGTTTACAGATGTGCACACCACACCTATTTTTACTATATTCTTTCTCCTGTTTTTTTTTTTTTTTCTGTTTTTGTTCTCTTAATTTCCTCAGATGGATACTTAGTTCATTTAATTTTTCTAGGCTTCTTCCTTTTCTTAAGGCTTTGGATCTTTAATCAGATACTCTTTACCAGCATCTCATAGTATTTGAAATGTAGTATATTCATTCTTATTGAGATCAACATAGTCCAATTTTTCATTTTTTTGTTTCATTCTCATTAAAAGTTTATTTAGAAATGTATTTTAATTTTAAATCAAATTAGGAATTTTCTGCAAAAAAAAAAAAAAAAAAGGACTGAGAGACACCAGATTCCTCTGTTAGAATTTGTTTCCCTTCTTACTATGGAATTTTCCTTCAGAAAAAGTTTTCAATGGGAAAAAAAAAGCCCAGCCCCCTGAGAAGGTAGGATGGAGAGGACACGCAGGGCAGCTTCATGGTAAGGGGAGGGGATTCTTCCCATTTCTTGTTCCTTTTGTTCAGAATGAAAACTTTTCTACAAGAGAATAAAAAGAAATCCAAGGAGGAACACATTCTGCTGCAGAACTCTGTAGACCAAGAACCTCAGGGCAGCCACGGACAAGGGGGAACGTAGGAGCTTGGAGGCCCAAAGGAGCAATTGTGCTCTGCTTGGCCAGTCAACAGCAAAAGTAATAAGTGCAGATTCCTAAGGAGCACATGTGCCAGGCACTGATCAAAATAGTTTATTATTAATTCCTTTAAGCCTCCACCCAGTCCTGTGGGGGAAACAGACTATCATAATCCTAAGTGAAAGGTGGAGAAACAGAAAGGTTAAGCAACTTGCCCAAGGCCACACAGCCCCTACGTGGCAATCGGGAGTCCAGCCCAAGGAGTCTTGCTTTTAAGGTCGGTGCCCTTAACTGCTCCTCAGTCAGACTCTCCAGGATTCACCGAGTGTGTACTTGTGTAAGGTGTTGTTCTCCATATCATGGTGGGAGAGAGGATGGTGGAGGGTCAGGGAAGAGGAGAATCCTGGGGTTGGAATGTCACACTTTACAGGTAGTCTGCTCCCTGGTCATGGGGCCTTGGGTGAGACTATGAGCTTCCGCATCTTGCTGGTCTCGGAAATAAATAAATATTAAAATTAAAATTAATGGAAGGAGAGAAGAAGAAAGGAAGAGAGGCAGAAAAAGTGGGAAGTGATGTGAGATGGTAGGTGGGGAAGAAGGAAGGAAGGGAGGGAGGGAAAGAAGGAGGGAGAGAGGGAGGGAGGAAGGAAAGAAGGTAACAACCCGGATGGAGTGCTTACTACGCCAGGTACTGCTGAGTGCTGACCCACACTCCGTGATTCAGTGCTCATGATGACAGCCACACTCCGTGGCTAATGTCGCGACCTCCACTTTAAGGACGCGGAGATGCAGAGACGGAGGCGCAGGAAGTCCAGCAGGTTGCCCAGGTCACGTGTCTGGGAAACAGGGAGCCAGGATTCCGCCCAGGCGGTGTGACTCCAATGCCCAGGCTCTCGGCCAGTAACACAAACAGTGAATATTTGAGATCCAGGTGTAATCCTCCCATTTGTAGGGTACTTGGCGGATTACGAAGCTCTCTGTAGCCTGGCTTCCAAGGGTGGAGATGGGGACAGAAATTTCCGGGGCCCTCAGCCAGCAGTTCTCCACTAACGCTGAGGTGGAAAATACCAAAGCCTAGAGGACACAGGAGGAGCCTGCAGTGCCCTGCTCAGAGGCCCCACTCTGGTCCACTCAGGCACTGCTCCGTCCTGGGCAGCAGTCATGTGACACCCATAGGGTTTCTCCAGGGGACAGGCTCCTGAACACCCATCTCATCTCCCTCCTGGTCCCCACAGGGCCAGTTACAGCCCATGAAATTACAGCACAGTTCAGCAAAACACAAGCCAGCTGTGGTGGCCTGCACCCGAGAGCTGGCATCTGCTTACTGTGCAACCAAACATGAGGGCCAAGGGGAAACAGAGATCAAGGCAGAGGCTTCAGGGCACTCAGGTTAGGGTGCAGCATTCTTGTGTGACACCTGACAAGGCATGGAGGTGACTACAGTTTGCACAGCCTTGCTGTAAGAGGGAGCTGTTTGTCCCAGTCCCTTCTGCCATGATTTGCTTCACAGCTATCATCATCTCCTTGCAGAATGGGGGTATGAGCTTACCCAGCCTGGATCACTGATGGTACTGAAGGTCAAAGGAGTAATTACAGATGACATAGCAGTTATAATATTTTCCTATTGTTTTAGTCAGCTTTCCATTACTACAACAAAATATCTGAGGCAATTAACCTTATAAAGAGAAAAGGTTGATTTAGCTCATACTTCTGGAGATTGCAGTCCAAGATTGGGCAGCTCCATTGCTTTGAACCTCTGGTGAGGGTGCTGGATGGCAAGGGTGGGAAACACACAGTAGAACAAATAGTTCACATCATGAGCCAGGAAGCAGAGAGTGAAAAGAAGAGATGGGGGTCACAAAATCCCCTTCAAGAGCACACCCAAAATGGGGTAAGAACCTCCCACAGGCCCAACCAAGAGCCATAGCACCTCCCAATATTCCCACCCTGGGGACCAAGCCTTAACACATGGGCCTTTGAGGGACAGTCAGTATTCAAACTACAGCACCCATTAATGTGTCTCTGGTAAAGGAACACACCACTTGAGAGTCCCTCAGACGGGGTTTGACCCCAGCACCGTCACTAGCTGCCTGTGCCCCGCTCTGAGCCAGGGTTCCTCTCCTGTGAAGTCGGAACAGTAACGCCCACATCAGAAGGTCGCAGGTAAGATTAAATGAGAGAGTGCCCAGCTTGTGCAAGACACATAACAAGGAGTGACTAGTGGTATTTCCACGAGATCACCCCAAGTCTGGTAGCCACAGTCCTCAGCCATTGCCATGCTCTTGAGCAACTTTCTCAGACCCGGTCCCAGACAGAATCAGCTGTTGTAGACCGGCACAAGGTATCCATCCCCACAGCATCAAATGACAGTATACATTTATTTGGGTGATTATTTTCTTAATGTCATCCCCACCTACTAAGCATTTGGAGGCAGGAACTCTATCTATCTTGGGCCATCCCTGTAAACACAGTATCTACCACAAGCCAGGTGAGCACATAATAGGTGCTCAACAAATATTTGCAGAATACATTAATGAAACCAGAAGTGGTGTCCCAAGGCACCACTGTGTATCCCATTTACAAACAAGTTCTTGGTATTCATCATGGAAGTCCTGGTGTTTGTGTATTATTTTCTTTTTAAGAAATACATTAAAGCATGCTCAGGGTTCCCTTTAAGGTGGTGTCATCCTCTTTCACTTGCTGTTTGGTAGGCATTCTTGGGTGGGGATGTAGTTAAATGCAAGCCTTCAAGATGATCCTCCACCTGCACAGGCCCAGAAGAAGACTCTGCAGGAATATCACCCATCCATCACTGGGTCCTGATGGCAACAGGAGGTTGAAAACTGTGGTCTTACATCACAGGGCCCCTTTGCTTGTAGCCTCTGATCTAGAAAACTGAAAACGTCAGTGATCTTGTCTCTCCTCCAGAGGGTGCTTTTGAGACCCTCAGGGAGGCATAGACTTGTCTGCTTCCTGCCCTACCCGCCATGCCTGTGAGATGTTGTTTATCACAGTGTTGACCCCATGTGTCTTGACCACATCATGAGCCTCTTGGTGTGGCAGCCTGCAGGCCTCTAGTCCATAGCACGTGGCTGCCACCTGGGCAATTATTTAGCACCACCCAACAGCCTGAGCAGAGCATGCGATGGTTTGGGTGGCATCCTTATGCCCTTTATATTTAACAGTTCACTGTTTAATACACTATGTAGTGGAAAGCAACTTAACGAGCAAGTGGAACCTACAAATTCAAGGAGATTATTGCTTACAGTCACCCCCAAGGCTGGCATTGAAGTAAGAGGGAAAAACAAGTTAATTCAAAGAAAAGTACTAAGTCAGCATGAAGAGTCAACTATTAAAAGAAGAGGCTGGAAATCATGAACGTGAGCTAATCTGCAAGTTTCAGGAAGGCCAGATTCTGGCAGTTCTGTGTTTCCCTGAGTCTCTGAGTTCTTTGGGATGCAGGTTCTTTTATTCTTTAGACCCTAGGACATGGCACCATCCCTGACACAGGAGTTCGACAGATTCAGAGAGTGGGGGATACATGGTGTGCAAATGGCAAACGGATGTGGGCTGGTGATACAGGCTTGTCCTTCAAGGAACACTCAGTACCCAAACTATAGCTCCTACTAACGCGTCTCTGGAGGAGGCAGCATGTCTTGCAGGAAAAGCACAGCTGGACAGTCACACAGACCTGGGTCTGATTCCCACTAGCCACTGGCATCTTGGGCTCTTTCAAACTCACTGGGGTCAGATCCTTCCCAATGCATGGGGGACAGCATTCCTCTGAGCAAGGACTTATCTCACAAAACAGGTCTCTGTGTGGATGGTGGGGAAAAGGAGGGTCGGGCTAGCCCCAGGCTGTGAAATAAAATCTAACATGCACTCAAATGCCAGCTTCCGTTTTCTCGGATTCGCCCCACCAGACGGGATTGCCAGCTGCCTCGGGTAAATGGGGAGCCGAGAATACCAACACGCGCAGCTAGAGCACAAAGGATGCTTTGGACAGAATCTCCAGCTGTGTGCTCTTGGAGAGGTCACTCCATGTCCCCAGCTGTCTCCTCTGAGATGAAGGAGTTGTGATTCAGGGCAGGAGCCATCCTCCAGGGCAGGCAGCGGGCACGAGGTGCTGAGGAGCTGCTGCGAGTCTTGAAGAGGTGTCACCGTGACATTCGATGGTCATGCCATGAGGTTGGGTTCTGGGTGGTGGCATCTGTGAGGTCATGTGAGGCGTTTCCAGGCTTAGGAACACCCTCTGTGTGCCCAGGGGATAGAGGTGGCTTTCCCCACCAATCTCAGAGTGATGGTCAGCCAGGCAAGCACGGTTGCTTCCACTGGGAATTCTTGTGCCTCTCACGTGGCCACTTTACACTTTGCTCCAAGTTTACTATATGCTTTTCCTGTCCACTGTCCCATCTGATCATTGTGGGACCCCAGAGGAGGCCACTTAGAGTAGTCCAGAAAGAGACCAGTAACCAATGGCTCAGGAAGCCTGGCACAAGGTGGCCCAGAGCAGGGACTTGGAGCCAGAGCCTGGGAGTCACAGCCAACTCTCCCAGGTGCTACCTGTGTGACCTGAGGCAAGCTACATCACTTCTCTGGCTGCAATTTCCTGCTCTGGTGGTTCACCACCTCACAGGTCACCTTCAGGACTTACTGAGATGATGGGTGTACTCCTTTCTGGAGGCTGCCATAACAAAGCGCCACAAACTAGGTGGCTTAAAACAACAGAAATGGGTTCTCTCAGGGTTCTGGAGGCCAGATATTCAAAACCAAAGTGTTATCAGGGCCACATGTCCCTGAAGGTTTCAGGGAAAGAGCCATCCTTACCTCTTTTAGCTCCTGGTAGTTTATGAAAAAACTTGGTGCTTCTTGAATGGAACCACTGCCTCCTTGATTGGGGGTCCCTGCTTCTACGATGGGGGAGTCTCTGTTTCCTCGTTTGGGGCCACTGTTTCCTTGATCCTCTTCCCTACCTTCTTGGCCACATGGCATTCTCTGTGTATGTGCGTGTCCAATTCCTCTTCTTATGAGGACACCACTCATTAAGTGAAGTCCAGCCTAATCTAGTTAAATCTTCATTTTAACTTGATGGCATCTGCAACACCCTACTTCCAAATAAGTTCCCATTCACAGGTCTGGAGAGATGGATCTTGAACTCATCTTTCTGGAGAGCCACAATTCAATCCATAAGAAATGAATAATCTTCTTGACTTCCCTTGACCACTAGATAAATCCAAGACCATTCCTGGCCATGAAGTCTAGCTCCCTTCCTCTCCGCCCAGGGCCATCTCCACCTGGTCCTTCTTCTTTCCCGCCCTGGGGCCCTGCACCCTGGAATGTCCCCTTCTTCCTCAGACACAGTCTCCTTCCTTGGGCCTTTGCTCCGCTCCTGCCGGTCCTCCCACCAGCAATTCCACTACAATACCTGCCCACTTCTGATCCCAGCTCACCTTGCAAGACTCACTGCAGGCAACGGCTCTTCCAGAAGCCCTTCCTCACCACCCCCCTTCCTCTTCTTCTTAGGTAGAAGCAACTCCTCACCCCGCCCCACTGTGTCCTCTGCCCTCGGTCAAGAGCCTATGTCCTTCCCTTGACCATGAGCCCTTAAAAACATCCTCAATAGCCAGCCCAGGGTCAGGCACACAGTAGACCACAGTTACACACTGGAGACTCATGGACAAATAGGTGTGTTTCTTTCAGTCTGCATGTTATTGACCACAATGTAAAATCACTACTGAAAATTAAATCTAAGAAATTTCTTATAAAACCCTGGAATTGCACCTTCCCTAGAGAAACTGACTGATATGCTTATTTAGGGTCTTTGTTCCTATCTAGCAACTGTTTGCTGAAGCTCAGTAAATACTGCCTCTTAGGCAGGGCACACACTCTCAGCTGTATTGGCACACAACTGTGCCTACTTGTTTATGCATGATTTCTGGCTGCATCATACAGCAGAGTTGAGTAGTTGTCACAGAGACCATACAGTCCCAAATACTCACTATGTAGCTAGTATTAGTTTCCTATGTCTGCTGTAACAACTACTACAAAAATGTAACTTAACATAAATTTGTTCACTCACAGTTGTGGTGGCCAGAAGTCCAAACTCAATTTCATAGGGCTGAAATCCCAGTGTTGATGGGGCCATGCTCCTTTGGGTGGCCTTAGGGGAGAATATTATTCTTGTATCTTCAGTTTCTGGTGACTGCTTGCCTTCCTGGACTTGAGAGCACATCACTCCAGTCTCTGGCTTCATGGTCAACTTGCTTTATCCTCTTCTGTCTGAAATTCTCCTCTGTCTCCCTCTTATAAGAATAAATGCAATAGCTTTGGGGACCAACCCAATAATTCATGGTAATCTTCCTGTCCCAAAATTTTCAATTTAATCATATCTGCAGTGGCCTCTTTTCCAAGTAAAGAAACATTTATAGGTTCTAAGGATTAGGATATGGATATCTTTGGTGGCCATTTATCAGTGTATCCCACAGCCTTTTACAGAAGTTTTACTGACCCCTGTTCTGGAAGGACAGGAAACCTACTCCCAGACTGGACAGCTTTTGCCCTTCCAGAAGCCTCAGGACTCCTCCCACAGCAACGTCTGGCCCTCACCACCTTTTCTCCATTTTGTTGAACACTTTTCTAGAACTGTCTTTGTCCCCCTCATTCCTGCCCCTTCCTGCAAATAAAGAATAAAATGACATCAACATCTGTCACATTTCTTGACCTTCTGGATCAATGGCCCAGTGGCCCAGTGCTGTCTTTGGGGACAAAAAGAATAAGAAGTTTTTGTTGTTGTTGTTGTTTTAGCAGAGATCTGTTTTCTCTGTAGCATCCTCCCTTTACCTCTTTTTTCAGCCTTGACGACTTTTCCAGATGTCTTAGAAGGGCCTCCCCATCCTCTGTGGACTAACTCTGCTCACCAGCCTCCTATTCCAGCCTTACATGACCAGTTGCCACCCCCCAAGTTGAACAGCTCTGCTCTCCAAGGCTTGTGTAAATCTCACCCCCAAAAACAGTTCCCCAAGAGTGTACGCCGACCCCACCCTTTCCAAGTTTGATCATGGAAATGCAGCTCTGAGCAAGTTCCTGGGTTTCTTCCTTGGCTGGTAAAACTCACACAGAGTTTGAGTTGTGGGCATGAACAAGAACGCAGACTCACAGGTAGTCACCATGGGGAGTGAGCATCTTTTTATAGGGTCCTCAAGCTTGAAAAGGAGCAAAAGATACTGTTCATCTTTCTGTGGGGCCTTTGTAAAGGTCGATCACCTACACTGAATATGGGCATCAAAATTCTTGGGTGTCATTATGTCATGTGATCCTTCCTTGTGACCAAAGCTGGCTACTGTCATTTTCTCTGTTCTAAAGAAGGGAGAGCGAGGCTCAGAAAGGTCAAGGAAATGGCCTAATGTCAGACAGCCACTCGGTGGCAGACCTGGAGTGATTCCACTCTCCCCAGTGCTTCTCTCAGCCCATGCAGGGGCCACTGTACAAGAGAGGCCAGGCAGAGGGTACCCAGGGCCTGGCCTAGAGTTGGGGGGCTACTTCTGATGTCTCCTCTGCCACTCACGTTGTGGGTAAACTTTCCCTCTCCAGTATTACATTTGTAAAATCTTAACTACTTGGTAGACCACTTCTAGGGCCCAGCTGGTTCCACCAGATAATCACAATTACTAATGTTGAACTGAGCCCTTTGTATAAGTCACTCACTATTCAATGTGTCATAGGCACAGTGACTCATTTGATCCTCAGAGCATTCTTGTAAGGTGCTGCAAGCTAATTATAGTACTTGACAGAAGAGAAAACCAAGGTGCAGAACAATTGAGAGCCACGATTCAGGGCCACAACCTACCACTTGGGGAACATGCCTCCATGGAGCAAGGGGGTTGCTACAGTATATAGATGGGTGCGTGAAGGTCTCTCTGACGAGGCCGGAGCATGGATGAAGGCAAAGATAGGAGTCAATGAGTAACTGGGAGAAGAGTTCTTAGGCCAAAGTATGGAGTGCAAAGATTCTATGGTGGTGGCATCCTTGGCTCGGTCAAGGAGCAGCAAGTGCCAGACAGGGAGAGAAAAAGGAACAGAGAAAGCCCAGAGATGCTACAGAGGACAGTTCCATGGAGGGCCTTGTGCTCCTGGAAAGAGCTTATCTTTTATTCAGAGTGAGCTGGGATGACATTGAGCAGGCTTGAGCAGAAGAGTGACAACTGACTATTTTGAAAACTCTGCCTGCTATGAGCAGAAGGGACTGGTAGCTGATGGAGGCGATTGCAATGGTTCAGGAAAGAAAGGACGATGATGTGGACCAGGGGTCAGCAATTGACGTGGTCCATGTGGTCAGTTCTGATTCATTTTGAAGGTGTGGCTGACAGCATTTGCTTATGGACTGGATATAAAGTGTAAGAGAAAGAGAAAAGCTGAGGGTGACTCCAAGACTTCAGGACCACTCAAATAAAAGGAGATGCCATTTACTGAGATGGGGGAGCCTGCAGGGCAGGCCATGGAGAGGCTGGAGATCAGGGGTTGGCTGATGACATCCTAAACCAGCAGCACCATACAGACCTCCAAGTGAGGTGCTGAAGAGCAGTAGGAGCTATATGAATTTAGGAACCATCAGCACATAGATGGTATTTAAAATCACGAGGCTGCATGAGATCACACTGGGAGGAGTTGTGCATTGGGAAAGGCCAAGCCTGGGATGCTGCACTGTTTGGAGGTCAGGGGGATGAGGAACAACCCGCAAAGGGGGTTGGAATCAGGCATTGGTGAGAATCAAGAGAGATAGTGCGATCCCAGGAGCCAGAGGGGAAAGTGTTTCAAGGTGGAATAATCCCCTATGTCAAATGCACCTGCTCTGAAAAATAAGAGCTGGAATTTGGCCATTAGGAATCACAGTGCTGAAGCACTGATTATGGTGACAAGTGGGAGCAGGGTGAGTTCAAGAGGGACTAAAAGCTGGGTGTGGTGGCATGTGCCTATCATCCCAGAGGCTCGGGAGGCTGAGGCAGGAGGATCGCGAGTTCAAAGTCAGCCTCAACAACAGCAAGGCACTAAGCAACTCAGTGAGACCCTGTCTCTACATAAAAACACAAAATAGGGCTGGGGATGTGGCTCAGTGGTCGATTGCCCCTGAGTTCAATCCCCGGTACCAAAAACAAAAACAAAAAACAAGAGGGAACAGAAAAGAGGAAGCAGAGACCAGAAGTACAGACTGTTTTCCTGTAAAGGAGAACAGAAACAAACAAAAAAGGAATGGCAATTGATGGAGAATATAGAACCAAGAAAGAGCTTTTATTTTAAGGGGGGTATTACTGTATCAGGTTGGAACGTGATGGATATGACCTAATAGTAAAAGCAAAGGTGTCTCAGGACGAGAGGAGAAGGTAGGGAGTTAATGTCCTAGAGTCAGCAGAACAGACTGGTTTCTAGAGTGCAAGGGAAGCTCCGTGGTGGCAGTGCCAGGTTCACCAGAGAATGGAAGGTGGAGCACATGGGGCTCGGTCCTGGAAGGTACAGACATGTGCAACGAGGGCTTTGGCAATTCTCTCCGGATTGCTTCTAGTGCTTTCAGTGAAATATGAAGCTAAGTCATCATCCTGGAGGGGGATGACCTGAGAAGTATGACAAGGAAAAGAACCATTGCTAAATCTTTACCTTCAGGACTGGGGGAGGGAACAGCTGGCCAGGACAGTAGGATGTCAGGGCTGCCTTGGGCCCTGAATTAGTGATCAGCATTTTTATCCAGCTATGTTCAGATATATTACATTTACCATATATATATATTTACCATATATATATGGTCTAGAGTTCAGGATAAAGGTGGCATCTTTAGCAAACAGGTAGTAATTGAGCCTGAGAAAGTAGGTGAGTTCTCTAAGGGGGAAAGTATAGAGGAAGAAGGCAATTGGGCATAAACTGGGGAGATGTTCTCATTTTGGGGGATAGCAAAAAGAAAAGGACCTATCAAAGAAGGCAAAGAAAAGAACCGAAAATGTAGATAAAGCATGTTGTTCCTGAAGCTTAGAAATGAGACAATTTAAGGAAAAAGCATGTCAAATCATTCATGGAGGCCAAGAAGAAGGAAAAAGAACACTAAATTTGCCCAGAAGGAAGTGGGAGATGAATTACCTCACAGCACTTGGCAGAAATGCAAAGGAAGGAAATTATGAGCAAAATGATAAAGAGAATGAAAGAACAGGTATAAGAGAGCTACAGACAAATTATAGGAGCTCTGGAAGCAGAAAAAGGAGTAGCTGGAAGAGAAGTGATATTTAAAGATAGAAGAAAATGTCCCTGAACTGAACAAAGAATCATCTTTGATTCATCTGAATCATCTGATCAAAGGAGTTCTCCAAGTCCTAAAAAGATCAGTGATAAAATAAATACAAAGACAAAATCTGGTGATAATTCTGAGCCCCACTGTAAGGAGGCGACTATCACCAGACAACTCATCTGCAACACTGGAAGTTCAGAGACAGTGGAACAGTGTACTCAGACTAATAAGAGAGATGTATACAGTCCAGGATTCCCTCACCCAGCCATGATGCCATTCATATTCAAAAGGCTCCAAAACACCAGGACTCAAAGTGTGTCATTGCTACCTTTTCTGAGGAAATTACTTAAGGATGTACTCCAGTCAAATGAAAATTCAATAAAAACAAGATGTCATAATGAAGGAAGACAAAGAATACAAATAAGTGTGTGTGTGTGTGTGTGTGTGTGTGTGTGTCTCACCAGCAATCCTTTGTAGGAGAAGTCCTAGAAACCCCAGGAAAGTAGTGGGAGTAAAAACTGGATAGAAGGGGAAATGAAAATGGTAATCATAGAATAGTCCTTTGGGAAATGCAGAGATAAAACAAGAAAAGAGTTCATTCAGAGAATGAAAAGAATAATTTTTTTATAAAAGCAAAACTCAAGCATACCTACAGGTAGAAGAAAAGAAATTGTGAATAGGCAGGGGTGCAAGGTCCACAAACAGCATATGTGACATCCCTGACACACAGTAAGGATTAAATCAATGTGATGACTCAAGAATAGGATTCTTTCTATTCCTGAAGGTACAGGGTTTTGACTTCTTTTTACTTGGGAGGGAAGGAGAGAAAGAGATTAATGGTCACAAGGAGAAAAGGAAGGAGGAAAATAGAGGAAAGTCAAAGAGAACAGTCTTCTATGGCTATCCATCTACCAGAATGGCACACATAACACGTGCATTTTGGTATTAGCATGCTTAATTCCATAATCTGAAAGTGCATCCCAGTCAGTGAATGGAGAGCTGGGATCCATCTGTGGCTACCCACTGTCACACAGACAGAGGAAATGTCTGAAAGAAGGACACAAAGAAAGGATTTTTTTTGGAAAAAAGATGGATTCGAGCCCACTTGGGAGTCTTAGACTGGGCACCTGGTGGGGAAGCCTTAAGATACTTGGTTTTCAGTGCACAATGAAAGTGGGAATGCATCATGGAGACAGTGACAGGAACCTGCACAAAACTATGTGACTTTAGAAAACGCCATGTCCCAGGATGGGGCTTGGCCTTCTGAGTCATAGAAGTTCAAATCTCAGAAGAATCTCAGATGGTTCCGCTTCTCTGAGCCCCAGTTTCCTCATCTGTAACAAAGGACCCCAATACCAACGGACAGAGCTCTTGTAAATATCACCTTTATTCAGTGGCCTGTTGTGGAAGGCCTCCCACATGCCAGGCAAAGTCTTCAGGGCTGGGGACTTCTGGGGAAAGAAAACTTTCTGGGTTCTTCCTCCATTCCAGCTCCTTTCATGCTAGGCCATCGTGAGAAGTTGAGTGAGAAGCTACAGGCACAGATCTGGGGGCAAGTCAAACCCAAAAGGTGCTAAACAGAAATCCTCTTCCACGCATCCCTCCCTCGGTGGCTTTCCCAAAGGCTTCATATCCCACCCACACCCGCAGCCTTCCTCTCCATGGTGGGCTAAAGTCTGGCTCGGAATACCTCTCCCTAGCCCCCATACCGCAAAATACAACCAATTTCTCTTTACCTCAAATATCCTTGAACACTGAGCTCCTCCATCTGAGCAAGGGCTCCCAGATCTACAGGACCAGAATGTCGAGCCCAGCGTGTAAAGGGTGCGCCCATGGGTGTCTCAGTTTGTCTCCTCAGTGCTCCCTGACATTCCTCCACTGGTCGTGTGGGGTCTCGATTTCAACACTCTCTCTCTGCATCTGTGGGAAGGGGTGCTCAGCCTCCCAGCCCCGCTCCCCTTGTCCCCTCTCTCCAGCCTCTCCAGCCTGTCTCCCCTTTGCCAGGAAGGCCCCAGCTCTCTCTCACGTGGCCGGCTCCCCCAGGACAACTTCCAGCATGTGCACACCCTCCTGGCCATGTGACCCTCCTCCACTGTCACCCTCACGCCTGGACCGGCCTGTCATTTTCTCATTATCGTCACCACCCCAGACCCTGACTTGTCCTCCTCTTTCCTGTTTCCAATTAAACTCTGTCCTATCAGGAATCCCAGGCCACATTGTTCTGCGGTTAGCAGAGAGGAACATGACGGCATGCGAAGGAAATTCTCCCTGAGCAGCCTGGCGGACTTGGCCTGAGCTCTGGAGGGGGCGGGAGGTGCAAGCTGAGGGGACCCCGGGGCAGAGGCTGTGGGCGAGGGAGGTTTGCGGTGGGCGTGGGGCCGGGTGTGTTTTCTTTCTCGTCTTGTGCTTTCTTTTCACAGCTGCTGCTCCTTGGAGACCCCAACATTCCAGTTCCCAGAACTAATTTTAGCTTCTTGGGACTGGCCTGTCCCCACTGACCCTCATCCTGCCTTTTCCCCTCTGTCCGGGTGTTTATTCCTGCTCTCTGGCTCACACAATCCACACTCGTGCTTCTGATGTGACTCTTAAAGCAGAGAAGAAGAATGACAATCCAGGCCAGCAAATGGCGATATCCCTCCACCAGCTCAAAGACCCTCAGGAAGCAGGAAACTGAAGAGCGGGTGGGGTGGGGGGGATCCTGGAAGGACAAAAGAGGGTGGGGGGACGACTTCCTGCCTCCCGAATATAGACATGATGTTTATAGCATCAGCTATGAGCTCAGGACCCTCCCAGAGCTTTTAAGAGAGGAAGCTTGAGAGAGGACAAACAGGCAAAAATGAGAATGAGGACAGACAGACACCTGCACGCTCCACCCCCCGGTACTTACCCAGCGCATGCACTTGGAACTGCTGGAGCTGCGGAGCTCAGATTCTCACCAGGTCTCTACCTCAAGGTAGAAACAGCATTGAGTTTTATAGTGGAGGACCTGAGGGTCACCTTCTTCCTGCCTCTAATTCCATAGTGGGGATACCAAGGCTCAGAGATGTGACATGACTGCTTCCTGTTTGGGGTCTGAACAGGAGGTGATGTAAATCCAGAGCCAAGCCCCAGGTAGACCCTCTGCCTCCTGCCTTCCAGCCCAGGGTTGCCTCAGGCCACCAAGCTGCCTCTGCTACATTTCCGATCCATTTGTTGTGACCTCACAGCTGGTCACTGATTCCTCCTGCACTTAGAGGAACCCCTGGGTGGATTGGCTTCGGCTCTGCCAAGCTGTCCTCTCAGCAGAGCCTTTGCCTCTTTACAAAGGGGAACAGGCGGGGGGCCGTGAGCATGGAGAAGGGAGCAGGCTGCCTGCCCCCTGGGGACTCAATGCTGGGGACCCCATGCTGGGGATGGCAAGCAGGTACACAGAGGGAGAAATTCCCTTTCTGTGCTTGACCCTATCTCAGGAAGATTGATTAAGAATGGGGTCCTCTACCCCCACTCCTAGAGGCATGGAAACCCTCCCCGGCCATCAGCTGTGACTGCTGGGTCCCTCAAGTCCCCCATTGTCCAAGCATGCTTCTGTGCCCTGTCCTGTTCCCCTTCCCAGTCACCTGTACTCCCTTTCTTATCCTCAGTTCTGGATCCTGGGCTTTCTCACATGAGGCGGTAGATACAAGTTTCTAGAAACTTCCATTTGGCTTCAAGGGAACCTCTTAAGATTCTAGGTCACTTCAGACACTCTCTTGACATGCCAGGTCCCCAAAGCAGTGCTGCATGGCTAAAAGCACACAGACTGTTCAGATTTGAGTCACAGCTCTGCCTCAGTTTCCATATCTATAAAATGGGGATAAACCATGTAGGACAATTGTGAAGATGAAATGGGTTCACGTGATATGTGCCGATGTAAAATGATATCAAGGAGTACTCTTAAGATGGGAGCCTTTCACAGCACCAACGTTATACTTGAAAAAAAAAAAAGGATGAAATGAGTTTGTACAGTTCATAGATTCAAAGTAGTGTCTAACACACACGAAGCTCAGTCTGTGACATCCACTGTGGTGGTTGTAGCAATTGCAGTGTAATAGCTGTGGAATAATACTCTATGCAATTCATATTCCTTGCTCCAAAGTGTTCAGAATAATGACAGAATCTCCTATCTGGCCCGGCGCCCATGCCCTTTCCTATGCACCCTTTCAAGAGCCCTCTGAGATGGGAGTCGATTTCCTCTCTTTACAGATAAGGAAGCTGGGGTTCAAAGAGATGGAGGTGACTTGCCTTAAACCACCCAGCCAAGACGTGGAGATCCAGGGCATGTCCCCAACTTGTGACTGTCATGCAAAGGCTTTCCCCCACCTTGCTCTGCCCATCAGCTCCTCCTTTCCTGATTACAGGAACCAGGTTCCCCTGACCCTGGGGATCTTGATGCCTGCCCTTTGGGAAGTGACTCACCCCAGGTCACACAGCTTAATATGCCAAAGCTGAAAGAGAACTCGGTTCTCCTGAATTGATTTCCAGGATGGCACTATTTATACCACCGCCTTTTATCTTATTGGTCCATTTCCAGATGTGATGTAACAAGGAGAGAGATGTTTTCTGTCTGTGGTTTCCTCAGAATTAAAGGAACCAAAGCCATTGTGTTGCGAATGGGGACATACTGCAATCTGCAGGAAGATCGCATGGACAGGGGGTGAGAAGGTCCCTGTGCCAGTCCTCTGTCTGGCCGTGGTACAGTTCAATTTCTCTTACACTTATAGTTCAAACTCCTGGCCCATTCCTTCCTCAGGAAGATGGCGCCCTTTGAAATCTGCAGATGGGGAGCCCAATGCCAAGACACCCACCCAAGCTGTTGCCGTGGGGAAACCCGGGGCCAGGATACTGAAAGTCTTCACTGCAGCTTTCTGAATCCTTCACAAGCACCACATCACCGTCTGAGGTCCCCCGCTTCCCCACCCCACCCCACCCTGACAATCTCCTGATGTGGTTATTTTAAGGCAAGTTCCACAAGACAAAACCTCACAGGGCCACTGAGGCTTGAGGGTTCCGTTCTTCCTGCCTTCCACTGGAGAATGGTTTTGAGGTTGTTTCGCTGAATCACTCGGCAAAAAGGAAATAAATAAATGGAGGAAGGAAATCTTGCTCCAAAGGAATTTTTTTTTTTAACCTCTCTCTAAAACAAAGCTGCTGTCATCACAGGAGGAATCTGTGAGATCTGACCTCTTAGGGCAATTCACTTTAGAGGTTCAGAGGCACCCCATCCAAAGGACCTGCCCCACCTCTCTGAGAGATGCTCAGGACAGGGCTGCCAATCTCAAGGACAAGCCATCCATATCCCAGGGCCTCTGGGTCCCTTGACCTAGCTGTTGTCCTCCACCTCTCTCCCAGATGAGAAGGGCCTGGAGTGCCCTGCCCTTGGGTCTGATGTCCTTTGAATTTGTTTGGCTTCCTTTCGTGTACCCCCCCCCCCCGTTCTTGTAATGTGTACACATGATTTCCGCCAACCACCCCTGTGTCTTCTCCTTCACGAAAAGGGAATGACAGCTGGGCGCGGTGGCACATGCCTGTCATCCCAGCAACTCAGGAGGCTGAGGCAGGAGGATCGTGAGTTCAAAGCCAGCCTCAGCAACAGCGAGGCGCTAAGCAACTCAGTGAGACCTTGTCTCTAAATAAAAAAAAAAAAAAATTTAAAAAAAGGGCTGAGGATGTGGCTCAGTGATTGAATGCCCCTGGGTTCAATCCCCAGTACCAAAAAAAGAAAAATGAAAAGAGAATGACAGAGAGCTCTCTTGCTAATCAACTAGTACAAGCCCCTCGTCTTGCTTATGTGGAAACTGGAGCCAGGAGAGCTGTGGGGACCAGCCCCCGGTCATGCAGGCATCTTTAGAGCCAAATTTAGCCTTAAGACATGTTGCTCCTCAGGAGCGCTGAACCAGCAGGTGCACCCCAATTTCCACTTCCCAACCTGCAGAGGCAGCAGCGGCCTCTCTCCCCTGCATGGGAGAGCTGGCTGGAGGCCATGAGCCCTGGGAGGCACCCCTGCTCAGTTCCAGGACTAAGAAAGGGGAGGTTGAGGGCATCTTCCGTGGAAAACCCCCTTCAGTGTCTCTGATGCCAGGTTTCTTCTACCCTGGACCAGTCTTGAAGCCTCCTCGTGCATGGCTCCATCCCTTCAAGTATCCTATTGGACATCTCTAGTCCTGCTCACGATCCACCCATCAGCTCAGTTCCCATCCACTCTAAGGATCCCTGGCATTTGAAGCATTCTCACACTTCCCCCACCTTCTCCCCCTGTCCACTACACCCCTGGACCAGTGGTCAGGGACAGAGGACCTTTGGGCCCATAGCTTGTAAGTCTCAGAGCCTGAGACTTGGGGGATGTGGAGGAGGCTGGCCCAGGAGCTCTGTCCATAAGGTTCCTAAATGTACCTTCTTTGGATGCTCCTCATCCCTCTGTGGAGGAAGGAAAGACCCCCTTCCCTGGCCAAAGGCTCCACCTCATGCTCCCTCTGAGACCCTGGGCGAGTTAAGTTGCTCACATGTCTAACCCTCCCGTGGGGAGCACGCCCCGCTTGGCTCGCGGGAGAATGCGATTGAATGTCTTGGATTAGGGGAGGTCCAGCTCTCTTGGTATGAGGGGTGCTCAGTAATGTTTGCTTCTCTGTCAGCTGAACTGCAGGGTCGTGGGGATGATAAAGAGAACTCAGCTGAGACTCAGTGAAGGAATGTGGGGGGCTGCTGGTGGGGGCAGGCGTGAAGCAAGAATCTCTCACACCAGCTGTGCCTACACAGGACCCTCAGGGTTAGCAGATCTCAAGAAGGACCCGCCTTTCCCAAAGGTCTAGAAGTTCAGCCAGACGCTAACTTGAAAACACGGCTCCATTAACTGTACCAGGATCCAGAATTTTCTCCTAGTCAGGTCCCAGCAGGATCTCGATTTCCATCGTCAGCCCATGGTTGTTGAACTCACGCTACACGTTCTGAGGTCTCATGCATGGGGTCTTCTTTAATCTCCTTGAGAACATCACAGTATGACCACCCACTCACCACGAGGAAATCAAAGGCTCAGAAAGGCTGTGCAATCTTCCTGAGGCCACACAGCTCATCATTTAATTGCTCAAAATTTGTTGAACACCCGGTATGTGCTAGAAATAGAGAAGTAAGCAAGGTCACCTGGATCCCACTCTGACTCTGACGCCCTTTCCACCTCCTCTGGACTGCTGCCTCATCCATCTGGGCACCACAACTAAATACAGGGCTTGAATAATTTAGAAAGATATTAAGAGGTTGGGATATAATTTTATGAGTAAAACTTACCAATGCCAGGATTAGTTCTCCACAGGGGCAACACCAGCCCTTGGGGAACCATTGGACAGTTGTGGGAAGGCTATCCTTCGCTATTATAGCAGTGGACACTATGGACAGGCCATGTTTTGGATGTGGCTTGGGTGACCCCCAAAGGTTCATGTGCTGGAAGCTTGATTCCCAGGGTGGCAGTGTTGAGGTAGAACTTTGAAGAGAGGGGCCTGGTGAAAGGTGGCCAGGTCATTTGAGGGTGCCACCCTCAGAAGGGATTAATTTGGTTCTCAAGGGACCTTAGTTTGTTCCTGGAGAGCAAATATTATTATAAAAAGAGCAGGCCTGACCCCAAATCCTTCCTGCTCCCTGTCTTGCTGCGTGATCTCTGCCGCTGGCCTACGTACCCACCATGATGCCATCTGCCAAGTTATGATACAGCCAGAAGGCCCTCACCAGAGCTACACAGATCTTCTTGAATTTCCAGAACTGTGAGCTAATAGACTTCTTTTCTTTAAACATTACCCAGTCTCAGGGATTTTATAATAGCAACATAAAATGGACAAAATATAGGGCCTTTAGTGGAAGACACCAGGAATGTCCACTGGTGAATCTGTACAGCCAAGAGCTATCCCACTCCCCATGGAAACATTGGCTGGGCCACCAGACACCACACGGGGAGAAACTCCTTGATGATTACCTGAGCCTAGAACATAACTGCATATTCAATTCAAATACAAAGCATTTGGGCCTGGAGTACTTTCAATGTTTATCTCTCCCTCCCCAAAATGCAACTACCATGTAAGTAAAAAGAAGATTGTAATTTATTTTGTTTGAAACATTACCACCAAGAGTTGTTGGTCATTTTAAAAAATCATGTCACTAATGACAATCTCCTTCCAGCGTTTGAGTAACTTATGAAATGCTTCAATCAACCCAGCTTTGTAGCTGTGAAGTTCATGGCCATTCTAGGCCCAATACAAGCATCAGGCCATTTTATTAGATTTGTCAGTGTAGTCAGGCAAGTAGTTATAAATGGAAATACGTGGTTTTTTGTATTATAAGTTAATTTAATTTTATTTTCATTGTAAATTGTTTCTATTTGATTTCTCCTCTGTATTACAGTAGAGTACACTAATATTTTAGGTTATGTATGGAGGTTAACTGTGTGTTTTATTTCAGCATGGGACAAGCATGGCAAGACTCTTATTGTAGAAAGAACCTTGAGTGTGAGGCAGGTGGGGCTGATGGCGACAGGCATTTTCTCGTCACTCCACAGAGGACAAAGAGAGGAAACTGTGTCTAGGAGACGTGGAGTAGAGTTGGGGCATGATTTCCTGGGTGAGAAAGCTGTTTGTCTTTAGAGTAGATAAATGAATGGACGGAGCACGAAGCTGGCATCAAAAGACCTGAGTTCGAGTCTTGGTTTTGCCACTTGATGTTGAAATCAGGTGAAACCTCACTGGCTCCATTTCTTCGTTTAAAGGGGGGCTGGGTCCAGAACTAGGTGACGTTGCAGTGTAACGTTCCATGGCTGTAAGATCTGTCCTCAAGGAATCCCAAGATCCCTTCTGGAGCAGTTGGTGCAGTAGGTCTGGAGAGCGGGGGAGTTGAAGAGATGAGTGCATCCACTGGTTTGAACTGGTTATTTTATTTCTCTGAGCCTTAGTTTTAGCTTTGGTGAAATAGCACTACAGTCCTACCCCAGGAAGGGTATGAGGTCTAACAAGACATCATTTGCAAAAAGCACAGGACTCTACAGTTCTCAGTAAATATCAGATGTTCATTTCCTTCCTCCAAAACCCCTCACTTCCCCATCTTCCAAAGACTAATTCCAAGCCTCTGCCCCTCTGCTCTGCTCTGCTCTCCAGTCTTTGATCCCAGAGCAGGGCTGGGAAAGGAAGGAGCTGGACACGTGCGGAGTGTCCACGTGGTCCTTGCCCCGATGCAGAGGTTAGGAATCCCTTCCTACACAAGGGCGTTTCCACCTCCCTCTCTGGGACAGCTGTGGGGCCCACGGGAAGAAACGTGACTAAGATAGAAAGAATTTCTGGAGGCCTCCTCTGGCCCTGGCCCAAGTCTCCACCCACCAAGAGAAGCAGAGGAAAGTGATTCTCAGCCTGGAAAATCTGCACAGGTCTTGGCTGAGGGCAGATAGAGACCCTTGCCTTCCCTCTCGGCCTGTTCTAGAGGTACAAAGCCAGCAAGGGACAAGACTGTACATTAGAGAACTTGCTGGAATTCATAATGTAGATTAGAGAGGGGAGAGAAGAGAAGCCAGATGGAGGAGCCCAGACCAGGCCCAATCCTGGACAGCCCCACTCGCCTAGCCCAGGGACTGAGGCCATAGAAGAGGATGGTCCAGTTGACCCCAGGAGTGTTGTGGAATCCAGGACTGAGAACTAGCCAGGTACTAGAAGGGGGAGACCCAGGCACTGGCCATGGACAGCCCCTCCCTGAAATGCCCCCACAGGGCACCACAGCAGCAAAGACCTCAGCTTCCAGCTCCTGCTCTTCCAAGCCACCCTGGGAGCTTATTCCACTGAGGTTTCAGCAGGAGGTCCAGGCTCTCTTCAGGGGACAGCTTGGACAGCTTTTCCCCGAGAAAGGGTCTAGAACAAGGGGAGGTGAGCCAAGGGGCCCTGAGCCACCTGAGCTACTCTTCTGATAGACATTAGTGATTTGGATCAGAAGAGACAGTCCTGGCCAAAGGGACCCATGTTCCAATAGAGATGATCGTCAAAGAGGGTGTGAGAAATTCCATCAATGGCTGTGAACCTGAGGAAGCTGGGAAGAGATGGAAAGGAGGCACCTCTCCCAGTCAGAGGGGAGAGAGAGGGAAGTCTTCCAAGAGGAGGTGACTGTGAGAAAGGTCTGGAAGGAAGAGAGAGAAAGGAAAGGTCATGCAAGATGAATACATTCTGGAGACCTAACGTGCAGCTTGGGGACCAGTTAGAGATGCTCTGTTGTGAACCTGACATTTGCTGAAAGTAGATCTTGGATGTTCTCATTACCAGACATCTATGCAGCGCAGGGTCTGTGAATCAGATTGCTGGTGGTGGCAGTCACTTGACAGCGCGCCCGTCAGAACAACCCGCTGTACACCTTAAATATTTCCACCTTTTATTTGTCAATGATGCCTCCATAAAACTAGGGGGAAATTCTTTTAAGAAGCAAAACAAAAGACTCAGCTAGTTGGAGAAGAGACGAGAGGGGACTTCCAAGTGGAGGAAATGGTTGTATGAAGACCCAGAGGTGGTGAGGCACCACCATGGTCCAGGGGCTTTTGGTGATTGTGAGAGGGGACGGGGATTGAAAGAAGTGCTTTGGAGCCAGACACACCTGTGTTCAGATCTCTGCTCTGCCACCTACCACCTGTCCTCATCTGCGAAGTGGGATGATAATCCCGCATGGAAGCCTGAACAACAGGAGGCTAGATGGGAGGCCAAATCTCACCCCTCCTGCAATGCCAAGGCCTGGAATGATGGATGACCCAGGTGTTCCCCGTTGGGTTTGCAGAATGATATGCTGTCCATTGTCTGGTCCTGGGGCTCAAGAATAAAGATGCTCTTGACCCATGGGGCCCAGAGACGACTCTACTGGTGAGAATGAAGAAGTGGTGGGGAACTTGGAGGCCAGAAATTGGCACTTCCTGTAAACTGTGGGGAGCCAGTGAGTTCCTGGTGGACCTAGGAAGCCCCCCGTCACCAGACGCAAGTCCCCATTGGGGAGTCTGTTGGCCTAGGGCCCTTCCTGTGGTTGAGCAAGCCCTTCCTGCGACGCTTCCTGGGAAAGTTCCCTGCATGCCATTGTGACCGGGTGTCAGGGTCTTCCAGAGGCAGCTGTGGCCCCTCTGGACACAGCCTGAGTCAGAAATGAAGAATTTCTGGAGGTGGCCAAATGCTGACCCGTTAGGGCTGTTCCCTGGGACGAAGAAGGAACACCAGCCCGCCTGCCTTGGAATCGCATGGTCAGCATCCGCAGACCTGCACAGACCCCTGACCTTTGACCCTTCTGTGCACCCTGACCTCTTGGCCCTGCCAGACCCTGGTGTTTGTTTTGCTGAAGGAGAGGAGGGCTCCGGTGATGTGGGAGGGGCCCCGTCACCTGGCGTCCTGCTCAGGGCCAAGGTTTCTCTCGGTCCCCATTGGAGCTCTCCAGCTAGGCTCGCTGCCAGGAGGAAGTCCATGACTTTGGGGCAGCCCCTGACCCTTCTCTTGGCTTAAGGGGCTCTGAGGGAGGTCAGGGCTTTCCCCAGAGTGCCCCACTTCCCCTCATCTGTTCCCAAGCTTCCACTTACCCTCCCTCCATTTCTCTGCCTCCCACAGGCCTTTGGTCAGAGAGTCCAGCCCCCCACTTGTGCTCCCACAGCAAGACGTGGGGGTCCCCTCTCCCAGCCCTCCCGCCTGGCCCTGTGGCCATCTCTGTTCAGAGCCTCTCCTGGACACAGAGATTGATACAGCAACCAGGGCCCCAGAAGGGAGGATACATTATCAGCAGAGGCACAAGTCACTTGCTTATCTGTGAAATCTGAGGGGCCGTGAGGACCAGGGGGTCTTAGAAGGGATAGCGGAGGGCTGGCATGTGGCAAGTGCCCAGTAATAAGGCAGCTAGCAGTGGTGGTTGGGGTGGCAGAGGTAGTGAGGCGTTTTGTAATTTAGTGAGAGAGAGAGAAGAAAGAAAAATGTTCAGACAGCACAGAAGAGACCAGAAAGAGGCTGAGGGTACATGAGCAAGGTTTTAGGGAGGTGAGGAAGAGGAAGAGGCAGTCACCAGGAAACTGCAGCCTCAGGGTGGTTGGGAATTGTAAACCCAACTGTACACACACTCATTCAACAAACGAGTGTGTGAAAACATTCCATTTATTGAGCACCTACTAAATTTCAAGCACTGTTTTAGGAGGGAGGGACATAGCGGTGAATAAATCTTGTCCTCAGAGAGGTTGTCATCTAGTGAGGAAGAGGCAGGCAACCCATGAACAACCCAGAGAATATGTTGCATGCATTGTTTTTCTTCAGGGAAAGATTATTTGTGCTTTTAAACATCAGAACATACACGAAGCACTTAGACTGTGCGTAGCTGGTACATAGTAAGTATTCAATTAATGCTTCTTCTTATTTTAATTCTAGCCTCATCAATCTTGGAGTACATATTGCATGTGGCCGTCATTGAGCAGGATTTCCCTGGCTCTGCTTCCATTGTTGAAGCATTTGGGTCCCTGCAAACCCTCCCCAGACCACTCTGGGAGGGCTTGTCACATGGGTTCCCAGAATTTGTCCACTTGGCAAAAAAAAAAAAAAAAAAAAAGGCAATATTTCTCCTATTCTGATTCTTCAACTCTGACTCAAAGTGGTATATTTCACTGTTTCCAACACCCTGTGTCACAGTCACTTACCAGAAATCCCCCACAGGCCAGTTCTGCCAGGCGCCCACCCAGCCCCATGTGCTGACCAACAATGGCTTGCCCCATCCCTCCTGTGACCACGGGACTCCCCAGATCCCAGGGGGACATTGGAGAGGCATCTCTTATCCCCCATCCCTTTAAAAAAGACATAGACCTCAACCTGGAACTCCGAGTTGAATCCCCAGGGCCAGTGTGGGGCCGGCAGAGTGACCCTCCTGCCAGGCCCTGACATCCTCCACTGCACTGCAGCCTCTCCTATCAAGGTACCAGTG
The DNA here is from genome assembly GCA_004024805.1 of Geosciurus inauris. Classification (NCBI taxonomy): domain Eukaryota; kingdom Metazoa; phylum Chordata; class Mammalia; order Rodentia; family Sciuridae; genus Geosciurus; species Geosciurus inauris. The sequence goes on from PVHX01000272.1 coordinate 239,512, forward strand.
GCCTCCAATGTCGCTGCTCTGTCTTATTTCATTTGACCTACAGCGGAGCCCTTGCTCTTCCGCAGAGCACCCGTCCACTCACCAAGGAGCCTCACCCAGGCTCCTCTGTCTCCTCTGATGAATCTTCTTGCCACCTCCTCACATGGGCTGGGGCCTGGGGACAGGGCTTGGTGCTCCAGCCTCTTCTCTCCTCTGCCTGCACCATCCTTCACTCCCAGGTTGATGTCACCTAGTGTCAAGGTTTAAGAGCAGAACTACAGATGTGAGTAGGCGAGACTGCTGTGCCGCTGCCCTGGAGCTCTCGCAAGCATCCACATTACCATGTCCAAAACCAAGCTCCTGATCTTTCTCCACCAGAATCGCTTCCCCTGAGCCCTCCCCTTCTACATTAGCTTAGGCCACTACACCTAAGACCCCAACTTTAGTCTTCCTTGAACGTTCCTTAGCTCGCCAGACTTCCCCACCCCCAACCTAATCCATCAACCAACCCTGCCGACATCACTCCAGACCCAACTCACCCATTGCAATTACCTCGAACAGCTTTTGCTCTTTCTGTCCTTGGCCACTCTCAGTTGTTCCTCGCATCCTTGGGTTCCACATCTGTGGACTCACGAGGATCCATGTATTTGGGGGAAAAATTGCAAAAGTACAGGATTTTGCTGATCATTATTCCCTAAACTATACTGGCAGGTTCAACTATTTACACAGCATTTATGTTGTAGTAGGTATTCTAAGTCCTCCAGAAGTGATTGAAAGTATGTGGGAGGCTGTGCGTAGGGTGTATGAAAATCCTTCATTATTTATATAAGAGACCTGAGCATCTGGAGATGTGGGTGCCTGTGGGAGGTCCTGAAGACAATCTCCCAAGGGCACCAAGGGGCCATTGTATTCTCAGCAGAGCACAATGACACTAAAAATGTAGGCCCACCCTTCCACTGTCCCAAATTGTCCAGTGGCTCCCATGTCACATAGAGTCAAAGACCAGATCCCTGCCGGGTCCTACAAAGGGCTGTGTAATCTGTACCTCCTGTTATTCCCACACCACTACACAGAGCATGGGGTCCACGCACTGCAGCTTGCACACAACAGGTGTGCTCCAATTGCACGGCCATTATCCTTGCTCTCCCCTACCTAGAGTGACCTTCCTCCAGATACCCATGGGGCTGTGTCTCCCACCGAGTTCCAATTCCTACTTACATGGAGCCCCTGCCACCACACTGTTTCAACTGGAGCTCCTCCCATCCGACAGCACTCTTCAGCCTTTCTTGAGCTATCTCTGCAGCACACACCCCAGCTGGCCTGCTCTACAGTGACATGTCTGCACTGTGTCCCCAGCACCTAGAACAGGCTTGGCATGTACTGGGTGTTTTACAGGATGGACCTGTGAACAATATTGACCCCACCCACAGCTGCCTTCAATCCTCCTCATGGCCTTGAACTCCACTATGGGCATCAACTGTCATGGATTTAGGGAAAATCCTGACTCTCATTCAGATAGACCCCCTTTAGCTCTGACAGCTGCCCTCCTGAAAGTCTGGCATCCTCAGTGGTACCTGGAGCGCTCAGCTCGCTCCTCTCCCCAACCCCAATTAAAACCCGAGCAGGCTGCTGCTCATCATTTGCCAGAGATGGTGGGTTGGGGGTTCGGCCTAGAGGGCTGCAGAGCTGGGGTCCTCAGATAAAGCTAATGCTGGAGACTGAGTGTTTGTGTCCCCTGATTTATATACTGAAACTTAACCCCGAAAAGCGATGGTGTTAGCAAGTGGGCTCCTTGGGACATAGTCAGGTCATGAGAAGGGCACTCATGATTGATGCCCTTCTAAATGAGACCCCAGAGAGATCCCTGGCTGCTCCTGCCATGTGAAGACACTGAATCTGCCAGCACCTTGATCTAGAATTTTCCAGCCTCCAGAACTATGAGAAAAAGAAAAGAAAAAAAAAACTTGTTGTTTACAAGCCACCCAATCTATGGTAATTTCTTCCAGCCACCTGAACTAAGACGGAGAATGTGCCCTAGTGCAAGAGAGCTGAGAGTGTCACCAGAACAGACCTTGGGTCATTTGCCAAGCCAAACTGTGCCATGGCATGGCTCAAGAAGGCTGAGGAAAACAGAGGCCACAGGTGTTACTAGAGATATCTGGGGTAGAGACCAGAGGCTGCTAATGTTCCATCCAAGTCAACCCTGTGCCATCCAGGGGCTGCTCCATCCTGGTGTGGGATAAGGTTGGGGCCCACCAGCCCAGAGCGCTTCTGTTCCTAGATTGGCACCTTGTGAACAGCTCTATCTTTGTGACGTGTCAGTATGATTTATCCACATGGCAGTCAGTCTCTTCCACAAAGATAGGAAGCCCTAGGACCTCATCGTGATATCCTAGGAACAAGCCCGGGCCTGAGTGGACATGTCCACTCCCAGGAAAGGAAGAGGGATTCTCTGTTCACTTCATCGATTGTTCCTTTTGCTGAGAAGAAGCTTTTGAGTTTGAATCCATCCAATTTATTGATTCTTGATTTTACTTCTTGTGCTATAGGAGTCTTGCTAAGGAAGTAAGGTCCTAATCTGGCATGATGAAGATTTGGGCCTACTTTTTCTTCTATTAGGTGTAGGGTCTCTGGCCTAATTCCCAGGTTCTTGATCCACTTTGAGTTGAATTCTGTGCATGGTGAGAGATAGGGGTTTAGTTTCATTTTGCTGCATATGGATTTCCAGTTTCCCCAGTACCATTTGTTGAAGAGGCTATCTTTTCTTCAATGTACGTGTTTGGCACCTTTGTCTAGTATAAGATAACTGTATTTATGTGGGTTTGTCTCTGTATCTTCTATTCTGAACCATTGGTCTACCTATCTATTTTGGTGCCAGTACCATGCCATTTTTGTTACTATAGCTTTGTAGTATAGTTTAAGATCTGGTATTGTGATGGCACCTGCTTCACTCTTCTTGCTAAGGATTGCTTTGGCTATTCTGGGTCTCTTATCCTTCCAAATAAATTTCAGGATTGCTTTTTCTATTTCTATAAGGAATGATGCTGTGATTTTAATTGGAATCGCATTGAATCTACATAATGCTTTGGGTAGTATGGCCATTTTGACAATATTGATTCTGCCTATCCAAGAGCATGGGAGATTTTTCATCTTCTAAGTTCTCGTTCAATTCCTTCTTTAGTGTCCTGTAGTTTTCATTGTAGAGGCCTTTCGCCTCTTTTGTTAAATTGATTCCTGACTGAATGATGTGATTCTACATCACGTACAACCAGAGAAATGAAAAGTTGTGCTCCATCTGTGTACAATGAATCAAAATGCACTCTGCTATCCTGTATACCTAAGTAGAATAAATAAATTTTTAAAAAATACCATATTGATAAAGATAGTTCAAGAGTCAGCAAGCAGGGGCTGGGATTGTAGCTCAGTGGTAGAGCGCTTGCCTAGCATGCGTGAGGCACTGGGTTCGATCCTCAGCACCACATAAAAATAAATAAGTAAAGATATTGTGTCCATCTACACCTAAAAAAAAAATTAAAAAAAAAAAAAAAAAAAGAGTCAGCAAGCAATGTTATGTGGGCCCTAATCTGGCCCACTGTCTGTTTTTTTATAACCTGCAAAGTAGGCATCACTTTTACATTTTAAAAGGGTTGACAGAAGTCAAAGAAAAAATAATGTTTTTTGACACATAAAAATGTCATAGAGTTAAAATTTCAGGGTCTACAAATAAAGTTTTATTGGAACACAAAAAAAAGGCAAGGAAGAGGGAAGTCAAGTTTATTACCCTCCATGTTGGATACTTTCCATCCAACATCCCACTTGTTCTTGTTTTTATAATTCCCCTAAGGCAGCTGTTGCCAGCCTGATTTTATTGGTGTGAAAGCTGAAACTCAGATTGTTGTCTATACAGTTATACAACTTAGAGCTGGAAGAACCAGCATTTGAAACCAGATCTGTCTGACTCCAAATCTCCTGCTCTTCCTCCTGGGCCACCCTTTCCTGAATAAAGAGTCTTTGTACTGGCGCCTGCATGGAGACATCTCAAATAGGTTGTTCTATTTAAGCCCCACATTATGAAACTTGTATTTGTCCCCTGTTAGAAATGGAGAAACCGAAGTTCAATGAGGTTACCTAGGCTGCCTGAGGTCACCCAGCTGTAAATTTCCTCGCTGGATTGGAACCTGGCTCTGTTTGACCCCAACACCAATATCTGCCAGTGGTCAGGCTGGTTGAATCTCGATGATGGACACAGGCTGTTGACGGCGAGATCTCAGTCTGCTCCTCCTTTGGATTATTTTGTTCATGCCATTCTAGCTGTGTGAGCGCAGCCAGCAACCTTTACCATACACAGGCCTGGGAGGAACCCCAGGAGTCTGCAGATAGAGAATGCCTAGGACAGGCACCACCACAGCTCAAAAAACAGAGCCTGCAAAATGCCCGTCCACTGGTAAGAGCTTGTGGACTCCCTGTGGGACTCACTGCATGAGTCCTGCTTTTGTGCAGAGTGAAATCATCAAAATGGTAGGTAGTTGAAGGCTCAGACTCTGGTTTAGTTTCTGGGTTTAAATCTAGCCGTTTACTGGCTGTATGATCTTCAGATTGGCATTCCTGCTGAGCTTTACCTTCTTCCTCTGTAAAATGGGTTTAATAATGGAACCTGTCTCGTAGGGTCACAGACTGGATTAAATGAGATAGTGTTGATCAAGTGCTTGGAATAATCAATAGCAGTTCCAATCATACTAATTGTTTAATACAGATGGGTCAAGAAAGACCAAACCATCCATTAAGCCAGTAATGAATGCAGAAAATAATCCAAGCCTCACAGATACCAATTCACACCTTTTTTTGGTCTTGGAAGAACACAGACCTAAAGTCCAAGGATTCAAGTCTGGCCATGTGACTTCTCTCTTGGTCTCATCCTGTTCATCTGAAAAAGAAGATATATTTGAACCTGCCCTAGTCAGCCCTTAGGATTCTTACAAGGCTCAAATGAAATAGCGTATGTGGAAATATTATGTAAAACATGAAATGCCTCAGAAATGTGAGCTATTGTGTGAAGCTTGTTCCCTTTCTTGTCCCCCCTCCCTGACCCAGGCTCTCCCCAGCCAGCCAGTCTCCCTCCCACCCTTTCTTGGCCCTCAGCTGCCCTGGAATCTCACTTGGCTTCCAGAAAGGATTCAGAGCACAGCACAAAGTGTCCAAAGGTTGCTTCCAAAGCCTCCAGCGGCTCAGCCTGGCCCCAGCCCTACGTCCTTGAAAATGTCAGGAAAAATAGGAAAGAGCGGGGGCTGGCAGTTCCCACTCAAGCCCACAAGCATCCCTTAAGCGTCTGCTACGTGCCTGGCCCTGGACACTGAGGACCCAGGGATGAGCAAGACAGGCTGTGCCTTCAGAATCGAGTCACAGAACAACCACATCACAATCACAAGTCCATGTATGTACTATGACCAGGTGACCATGTGACCAGGGGCCCAGAGGAGGTATGGGAAGAGACGACATTGGAGGAAAGCCTGTTCCCCACGTGGTCATGGCCAGATCTGAAGCTTCTCCACATCATCTCCTCATCCCAGCACTCATGGATTTGGCCACGCTTCAGCTCATGGAGGCTCTAGAATATCATTAGGTTCAGCTGCCCGTTCAAAGAGGCTCAGCGAGCTGAAGCGACCCTCTCAGTCACCCAGCTAGACCTGCTGGAATTACTGGGCAACTTTTTTGTGGTGATCAACATTCCCTTTCCAATCAGACGGAACCGCTGGGCAAGGACCAAAACTGGTCTTAAATGTAAGTCCAAGCTCCCTCTTCTTCTGCCCCGCGGGCGGCCACAGGGAGCCTGGGCCTTGACAGTCTATGCAGATGTCCCATCTGCTCGGTCCCCACAGTGACTCTGCAGAGTAACTTCATTCCACCTGTTTTACAGATAAGGAAAACGAGTCTGGACAAAAATCTTTAAGGCATGATGGGAAAACTGAGAAACTGATTTCAGACACTAGAGAGCCTGTGGCCAACATCTTTTGACTTCAAACTGCAGAGTCACTTCGGGTACTTCGGGACGTGTGACTATTTCCTTGCCCTCTCCTCTTTTTGTCTTCTCTCTTACTCTTTTGTAAAATTGCCTTTAAGAAGCAAGAGTCACTGGCTGTCCTGTGGCTGCAGCATGGTCTCTTCGCTGCCTTTGGGCCCCACCTCTGACCCGTTCGTGTCTCTGCACGGCTCTCCACCTCTCCCGGCGTTTTCTATTCAGCCACTGTTTTTGTGACTTGCCCAGGTCCCTCTCTGTCTCCATGCCAGTCAGATCTGGTCTGCTTTTCTCTCCCCTGTCTCTTTTCCCTATGTTCTCTGTCTCTCCCTCCTCACCCCACCTCTATCTCTGTGTGTCTGTATTTACATGTCTGTATGTCTATCTCGGTCTCTTTCCCTCCTCTCTACTCCTTCCCCTCCCAGATACTCAGAATGGCCAAGACCTCTGCTCTGACTACCCCCAGGCTGTCCAGGGGCTGCTTCTTGCAGAATGCAGCCTTCAGTTCCAGACACAGTGCGAAGGGGAGGCCACTAAGGACATCTGACAAGGTCCTGCCCAAAGCTGAGTATTCCCCTGGCGAGCAAAGAGGACTTCCAGCAGGGAGAGAAAAGGAGACATTGTTCAGCAGCAGTCCACCTGCCAGGGCCTCCCCCTCCAAACCTCTGGGAAGAGCAAGGATGGCATCTCTGCCTCTAGCTGGCACAGCTTACGGGAGGGACGAGAGTGACTCCAGAGCCCTTTTAAGCAAGGGCTATAGAGAGTGTCCATGGGGACACACACGGAATCAATCTTCATGAAGGGCCAGAGTCCAGGCGCCTTCTGTTCTAGATGGACCACTGGGGGTGGAAACTTGGTACATAGAGGGAGAGGAAGGGATTCAGTGCCCCTTGCCCCCACCAGCTGGGCTCAAGTGTTGGCTCCTCCCAGTTTGTAGCAATGAGTCTCTGGACGGCTGGGCTTCCCTCCCTGTCTCCAGATTCCTTCCCTGTCCAGAAACAGTGACCATTCTCCCCTCAGAGGGCTCTAGTGGTATTTTGTGGAGTGAGATCTCTGGAGTTCCTAGCACAGAGCTTGGCAGGTGCTGGACGCTCATTACCCCTTGGCCCCCTTCCTCCATCTTCCAGAAGGCCTTTCAGGACAAGCCCAGATCCTGTGCTCTCCCGCCCCCTGCTCCCTCCAGCTCTTTGCTGGTCTTCTCCACCCCGGTTGGTTGGAGTGGACCAGCCACACCATTGCTGTTACTGGCAGGTCTGACTATTTCCCACCCGACATCTCACCTCCTCACAGCAATGGCTCTATGGTTTGGATATGGCTTGATGTCTCCCTCCCAAGGGCCCAAGCATTAAAGTCTTGGTCCCAGGGTGGTGGTATTAGGAGGTGGTAAAACCTTTAAGATATGGGGCCTAGTGAGAGGCCCTTGGATCATTGGGGGTGCACCCTCAAAAGAGATTACGGTATTTCTCAGGGGACCCCTTGGTAGTTCTCTTAAGAGGATGGTTATAAAAAGAGCAAGTCTGGCTCCACCCCTTCTCTCTGCTTCCTGGTTCAGGAGGTAACTGCTTGCTCCTACACACACTTCCACCATGATTTGATTTTGATGACATCTGCTGTCCTCACCAGAGCCCAAACCAGTGGAGCCACTCAATCTTGAATTTTGAACCTCCAAATCTATGAACTAAATAAACCTCTTGTCTTCATAAATAACCTACCTCCAGTATCTTGTTATGGTAGTAACAAACTGACTAATACCATGAGTCACTGGTTCTTGTTGACAGTTTCTTAAGCAAAGATAGGTGCTCACCTTAGCACAGAGGGGAAAGCATGAACTTTAGGGTCAGCTAGACCCAGGTTTGGATTTGACCTTCTCTGCTTACTAACCCATGAAATGGGGATAATAAGAGCAGGAGTGAGTATGGTGAAGAGCTTAGCACAGTAGGCCCTCAGTGAGTCAGGGTGGGCTCTCGGCTGTGATTCCATGGCACTCCAACCAGTACTTAGCCTACTAGGCATAAAGCAGAGATTGGTAGGTGGGGCTGAATGTAATAAAAACACCCTCACAGATCAACTGTCCTACTAGCGATTTGTCTATTATAGCTTAGCTTGGACAGAGGCTCCTAAGGGTGCCCAGACTCAGACTCAATGATTTCTGGAACCATCCAGCTCTGCCACCAATGATTTCTGGAACCATCCAGCTCTGCCATTTCCTCATTAAAAGAAGGAAATGAAGCCCTAGAGAGGGAGAGAGATTTGCTTAACCTTCTGATAACCAGCTTCATAGAGCTGTCTGTCCTCTATGAAAATACAGAGAAGATAGCCAGGGGGAGGGGAAAAGAGACACAAAATGGCTCATCTTACTCACAATCCCTTCATGGAGCTGGTGAGGCACATTCTGATCTGAGAAGTTCTCTCTGAGAAGAGAGGATGCCTGCCCAGGTGGGCCTTCAGCTCACCTGTGCTAGCTAGAGCCCACAGAGGTGACAGCTGAAGACAGCTATCCCCCTGGGCCCCAGGGATACTGACAGCCACTCTGTCTACCTGGGGTGAGGAATGGTTATTTCTGCTGCTCTCACTTTCAAACATGGAACCACTTTGGTGAAATCTATGGAACCTACAAGACAAATCTTCCAAGCAGGCTGGCGGCTGGCTCAACCTTCCCAAGCCAGCAGTGAGGACTGGCTCAGCCTCCAGCCTCTCTCCTCCTCCGTGCCCTCCCCTCCTGATGCTCCCATCGTCTCCAGTGACTCCACTCTCGCTTCCACTGTGTCCAGAGCCCCTGGTTAGATGGGACTCCAGGTCACTAGCTGGCTATAGCAACAGGACAGCAGAGCATTGTCTGCAGAGCCCAGCCAAGAACTATCCTTCAGTCCCATTCTTCAGGTGCCACCCAAATGTTCAGCATTGGCTACTGTGACTTCCAGTGTAGATCCCCCCACTGCCCCCACTGCCCCACCACCCCAAGGAATGCTTAGCTATTTCCTCCATTTCCCAAGGCCACACATGAATCATACATGGGTGCTTATTCCAGGGTTACTGAAATAGCTAATGTTTAAAGTGCCGACTATCTCATATTGATCAACAGGATCTTCATAGAAGTCTTTGAATAATCCAAAGAGTTATTGATTTGTTACTATTCACTGTTATTTAACAGATAATTCACTATGTTACTTTGAGTAGGTAACTTGATTTCTTTGATTCCTCTTCTATAATATTTAGGACAGTTCCAGGGACTTGGTAATATGAATCGATAGCTATTTTTGTTAGCATGGTTGTTAGTGTCATGACCAGATGAAATATGGAATATTTTTAAGGACAACATGCACTTATGGGGACACTTCTCCCATTGCAGATGAGAAAATAAGCCCAATGAGTCAAATGGGAAGGCCGTTTGGTCAAATGCAGGGACACAGGCTCCAGACTCAGGCAGAGCTAGGTACCCCGCTCATCTGCTTCCACGCTGGGTGGCCTTGGGAGAATTGCTTTTCTTCTCTGAACCTCTGTCTCCTCTTCTATAAAGTTAGGTAGATCATGTCTGTGCATGGCACAGAACAGACTTCAATGCTAGTTGCCATGGTGATGATTGTCCTGTCTCTTCCAGTCCCCACCAGACCTTTTCCCCCTTGCCTCAACTTCTAAACTAGCCAGAATGGAAGCTCTGATTTGAACCACGTTTTCTTGCCTTTCCGTCCTCTGCTCTTCCAGAGGTTTCCACAAGACCTTAAGAGGGCCCACACCAAGGTCCAGGAGACATTCTGGATGATGTGGCCACATACCTCTGCTTTAACTTCCTGTCTGGTGCAATGGAAAGTTTCAAACTGAAAAAGCAATGCCATCTTTGGTATTTGGTATTTGGAATTTCACCTTTGCTTTATCTTAGTTATCGGTAGGAGTTTAGTTATTGTCAGGAGTTGTTGGCTCTGGGTAGAATTTTGGAACCCTTTGACTTGGGACACTTCTCTCCAATGGGATCAATAACAGACTCTTGGGAAGATGCTGCTTCAACAGATGTAGTGAGAAATCCATCCACGGAGGGACCCTGTCTCCCACTAATTTATCTGCTGGAAGATAAAGATATATACTATGCTCACAGTTTTGTTTAATAACTTTCTAAAAACCTGTTCACGGAAGGAATGACACTCACTAGCACAGTATTCTGGAGAACTGGACTCTCGGGTCAGAATGCTTGTGTTTGACAGGGAAGAGGGGTGTTACTTACTGTGTCCCTTCAAGGTCCCCAACAGTAGATACTGCTTTCAACTCCATTTGCACTGATGCTTGGGGTACTGAAGTTTCTTAAATCTGGTCATAGCCGGGCCTGACATCTACCTGGTTCATACAGGCCTGCCCTCTAGCCATAAAAATACTCAGCTATTCCTGCATGGCTTACTCATTAGCTACCGTCCTTACCCTCTCACCTCTTACCACTTTCACCCCATGATCCCAAAACTTAAAGGCTAACACCGGGCACAACTGGGGCTTTTAGATCCTGCTCCAAAGCTATATATATAGTTGACTGGCCAATTCCTGGGCCATGTCCGTGGTTAAATGTTTTGGATATCGTCGATACACAGCTGATGGATGTCAGAGTTAATTTGAACTGTTGTCCAACTAGTCCTAAGACCAGTCCTCTTCCCATGACCTGGGCCACTTCCTGCCCAGAACAAGTGCCAAACTCCAGAACTAATTGAGAAATGGGGAAAACAAATGAGCCAATGAGAAAGTAAATGCCTCCTTTATTACCTGAGCACAATCAGGTTGAGGTTGGGCTGGTGCTTGCAGGGAGTGGCTCCTCACTAAGCCAGGATTAGATCCCCTCCCCTGTAAGGTCACGGGCTGTTCTGGACCAGGATCCACACCCAGGACAGTGCTGTCCCCACCTACATCTCCAGACTTCCCTGTCATACACACATTCCAGCCGCGCTGAGCTTCGTGGCATTTTTAAACACACCACCTCTTCTGATCACCCCATGCCTTTGCCTGCCATTCTTTGGTCTTGGAATGTTCTTTCTTCCCTTCTCTGGCCAACAAACTCCTACTCATTTATTAATACTTGGCTCCCATGCCCCACCAACCCCCATGAAAGCCTAACCTTACCTGTGAACTTAAACTTCAATGAAGGGCCCTGGATATCACGCTGAATCCCAGGCAATAGGAAGCCAGCGGGGAGCAGCCTGCCTTTGCACAAAACTGGTTAGCAGGAGGAGCTTTCATCACATTCAAAGCCATCTAGCAAGAGCTTCAACTTGGCCTCCGGCGTCTACCAACAGAGGAGGTGAGGAGGGCTCCTCCTAATAGGTGCTTTTCTTTCCCATCTTTCAATGTCTGTTTCCTGTCTGAGCCCTGCACTTCTTGCTCCCTGAAATAAGAGTGGGTTCTATTTAGTGGCCTTGTGTCCACACTCCTGGGACCAGGCATTTTCCGTGCTTGTGCCATTCTTGTACTATCTCTGGTAATGAAATTCCTTAGGCCTGAGAATCCTGCTTCTCAAGGAGAGTCTTTGCCTTCTTCTCCTCTAACAAATCAAGAGCTCACCTGAGATCACATACTGCTGTCTATAGGGAAGCTACTGAAATTCCAGCACTTGTCAGGTGTAAAGTGCTGAGCACAGTGCCTTTCAGCAAGGTACAGAGTCAACATTCAGTATGTGGTGGGAGTTATGTTTATTATTATTGTGTTAGTCAGCCTAATTAATGCTTAGCTGCTACAACAAGTGAAGCCTTGAAATCTCAGTCACTTGCCAAATTACAGGTTCATTCGTGGCTCACGTGACAAGTGCTGTGGGCCAGGCAGTCCTCCTCCATCTGGTAATGACACTCTCTGGAACATGTGACCTCCAAGGTCATCTCAATAGGAAAGAAAAGACAGATAAAGGAGGGGCACTCCTAACTGCCTCCACCTGAAAGCAACACCCCAACCTCTTTGCTCAGAGTCTATTGGTCAGAACTAGTCAGAGGCCCCCAAATGTGACTTTTAAGGAAGATGGAAAATACAGAGGAGCACCGGCAGGGCTGTCGGGAGAGAGGAATAGATTTGCCCTTCACCTCATTGGAGAATAGATTTGGGAACAAGGAGATCATTTCTAGAAAAGATTCATAAGAGTAGCTCCATGGCATTACTTAACTTCACTAATCTTTTGATTCCTCTTGAACAAAATGGGAATAAGAAGAGTACCTAACCCCATGGGATTGCTTTGAGGTTTGGCTGATGATCATGACAATGAAGGGGATCCAGCTGACCTAGTAAGACTATTCTATAGAAAACAGATGGATATGGAGCCAAGCTGTAATTGGCTCCATGGGTCTGGAACACCACTGAACATTTTGAACATCAGCATACACAAAAATCCCAAAGCCTCTTTGCAATTCTCCCCTTCCAGCCCTTCTGTGGCAAGTGCTTTGGATCCTTTGATTTATTTTCAGAAATCTGTGTCTGATGGCTTCCTGGGCTGCCCAGCCCTGAGCTGGTGCTCAGTATGTGATTGATGAATGAACAGTCAGAGAACATTTGAAGGACGCACAGGCTTCAAGCAAGTAAAGACGTGCCTGTGGGATCTTTGGGGCTCCTTTCAAAGGAAGCCTCATGATGTGTCGAGAATGGAAGCTCTTGGGTTCTCAAAATAGTCTATGTCATGTAGTGTATTGCTGGTCAATCGCTTCTACCTCTGCCTCTGTTTCTTCCTCTGGAAAATGGGAGACCATAGAGCATGAATCTTAAATGAATGGAAGATGGAGTCAGATTACCTTGGTTTAAACGTAGGTTCTAAATGTTGTCTGTTGTGTGTTTGAGGACAATTGCATGATTCCTCCTGGGCCTCAGTTTTCCTATCCATGAAAAATGGATATCATAGTACCTGTCTCATAGGATTGTTGTGGGAGAGAAATCTATACAAACTATTAACACTGTGTTTGATATGAATCCAATAAGGTTGGGCAAAATTATTAAAATGGGGGATACTTTATACATCAGAATACTGTTTGGCAACAAAAGAGAATGAACTATTGATTCAGGAAACAATATGGATAAATCTCAAACACGTTACACCGAGCAGAAGCCAGATGCATATAATTCCATTTACACAAAACTCTGGGAAAGATAAACCCAAACTATAGCGGCAGAAAGCAGATCAATGGTTACTTGGGGCCTGAGGTGACAGCAGTGGGACATAAGGGAATTGGGACATGGTGGAAACGTTCTGCGTCTCAATCGTGCGTATATCTATTTATCACTGCGTATATCTATTTATCACGTAGTGACAATCGTGCGTATATCTATTTATCACTGCTCTTGAAACCGAGCACTTAAAATTAATGCTTTTATGGCACATAGGTAAACCTAAGCCAAGTGTACTTAACAATTAAAAATCAGACAAATGTGAAAAAAAAAAAACAAAGATGAAAATGAAAAGGTTGGGCTGGGTGAGTCATAACTCTGATTCCACAAAATCCTGCCAAAGATGCCCCTAGCCCTGCCCACCGATAGTGATTCCTGGCCAGGACCCCTTTCTTCTAGTGCTCCCCTTCCTCTGGGCATCTGCTGCAGGAGACCACACTCTGTTCCCCTTCTCTACCCTCTGGCCAACCAGCTCAGCCTCTCTGCTTTGTCAATAAGCCAAAATAAGGCCCCAGACACGAGTGGGATCCATGGATATTAGCTCATAGTGGAAGGAAAATGACCGCAGGGCTCCTTTAGGCCAGGGGTACGGGTGACCCCTCTGCCTGTAGGAGCTGGTGACCATGATTCACACATTGGCATGGGAGGCAGCGGGCCGTGAGCTGGTGGTGAGGCATCAGGGTCTAGACCTCCTTTTCTGACAATAAATTAGCGTATGGAGAATAAACCAGCCCCCGCCTTTGGGAAATCGTGCCAGTTTTGCTGATGCAGGAAGTTAGACATGAGGAGGTGAAGTCACTTGCCTGAAGTCTCTCAGCTAGGAGTGGCAGAGCCGGAATTTGAACCCAGTCCATCTGTCACCAGAGTCTGCAGAAAGCACATGTCTCCTGTCCTGCTCCTCCACACACACAGCAAGTGACCAGAAACAGGGGCCTGGGAATATTCCAGAGCAGCTGGAGTGAGGCCTTCTCCTCCTTTCTGTCTCCCAGATCTTGCACAAGTGCTCTTGACCAAGGAAACCTAACTCAAACCCGGAGCCCTAGCTCCAAAGCAATCTAGGAATGTAGCTTCACCTTTTCCTGATCCTTCTAGAACAGAGAGAAACCTGAGAAGGAAAGTAGCATGGATGTTGAAGGCCCTGTCTACCCTGAGAAGCAACATGAAATTGCGAGGAGCCAGAGGCCATGCAGAGGGTAGGCAGAGTGTCAGGTCAGACCCCTAGATAGTGAGCAGCAGAAACCAGTGCCCCAGACATGCAGGGAGCGTCTCATGGGATCCAGAGGCAAGTATACATCCAGGAAATGCCTGGAACCGGGAAACCGCAGGAACTGTCCCTTCATCTCTGATCTAAGCCCCTCCCTGTGTGTCTGCTGTGTCCTTCCCTGCAGATGGGTGCCTCTAATTCTCAGATCCAGGCAACAAGAGGCATGGCTACCACTACAGAGTCACTGTCTCTGCCTGACTGTCGGCCTTTCTCCTTCCTTCCCCCAATTCCAAGAAGGAACAGGGTTGGCTGGACTAGGGTCAGCACCTTCTCCCCACCTCTCGCCACATGTGTTCAGGACCATGGGGAGTTTCCATCCTCCTCCCCACCTATCTATGGCACTAGAGATGAGGGTAGATGATTTGGGGAGGGGGAGTAGGGTCATAGGCTAGGAAACTTCCTTAAGATACATCCTACATACACACATCCACTCATGCTGTTAAATGGCCAAATCCAGACTAAGGAATTTTTCAGATTGCCCCCACATACAAGGACACCTCTAAGCTGTTGACACTCAGACACCAGATGAGGGATGGCATCTGTTACCCAGCTCAGGCCCTTTAAGACAGCAGGCTCAGCCTCTCCCGCCCCTCACTTATGCCTGGTCCTTTAGAGTCCTGGTGCTTGGCTCAGCTCCATCCTGGGTTCTGGACCTTTCATCTAAATATCAGTCCTTTGTTTCCATGCTGTGGCTCTGTTTTTGCAACCAGACCTCAGCTGGGCTTGGCCTTGTGATGCCTTCAAGCCTCTCCTTACAGAGAGTTTCCTCAGGGAGGCCACTGTCCACTGCCTCAAAGTCCATCCTCCACTCTTACTAGTCACAACCTAGCTGGACCAACCTGAGATGCCCGTGTTGAGGACTTAAAGAGCATCCCACGGGTTTCTACCATTTGTACTTGGATAAACCCTTGGGCTTTGGTTCAGTACTCCATGAGTTTGGGCTCTACCCCAAACCAGGAGCCAGGACACAGAGACAAACGATATAAGACTGTTGACTTAAGAAGACTGTAGATATGGCAAGGGTTTAGCTTGAGCAGACCCTTTCCATGTTAGACATTGGGTAGCCACTCAGAGCCAACTATGAGGAGGCCTCTCCTAGGCTCAGACAACCCAGGGAGAACTCTCGACAGCCCAGAATGGCAGAGATAACTCTGATACTGACATGGAAAGCTGGAGGATAAGAAGTCTTTGTTAGTTCCTCCTCCGTGGGCACAATGAGGTATTCATGCTATTCCCCTCGGGTCTTGGGAAGCACTTTAGGCCCAAGAAAAGTCTGTGCGTCATTGTAATTGTGTAACATGGCTGCCCTCTTTCCGCCCCACCCCTTGACATATCCTGGTCAGGCAAGATAAAGTTCTGCTGCTGCTGCTGTGGATACCATCAATCAGGCCTCCTTCAGTGGCCTTTGCTTCAGACTTCCAAGCTGCTGAAGATCTGGGGTCACTTCCTTCCATTGCCCCCAGCTTCCACCCTCAGCCACGGGGATCCGCCAATTCCCCAACTGCTTTGGGTGCAGAGTCTAGAGAAAGGCATCACGTTGGGGGAGGATGTGGCCTTTGATGATGAAGTGCCCTGAATTTGAACCACTGACCAGCTACGAAGACTGAAGAATTCTCTGAAACTTAGGTTGTTTTATCTTGATTTTGTCCCATGTATTATTTAAGACTTTTGAAAACATCTTGATAAAGTTGATATCAGGATCAAATGAAATAGCAAAAGGAAAGCCCCAGTGATGTGCCTGGCACTTAGTAGATGCTCAATAAACATGATTCCCATCCGCAGGTTCTAAGCAAGTTTGGGAGATAGACATGGCCCCACCTTCTGGAAACTTACTATCTTCAGTGATTAGACTCACCTATGTAACAGCCCCAAGGGTCAATGGGTCAGTAAGATCTACCCTAAGGGATATTTAGGCACTATTGACTCCCCCTTTACAGATAAAATAAGGAGGCCCAGGATGATCAGATGACTCTTCCATGGTCCCAGAGCTGGATGTGGTGGAGCTGGGATTTGAACCTGTCCTTCCAGCTCCAAGGCCCATGATCTTACCATTTTGTTTTGCTGCCAGCACCACCTTTCTGGGCAGAGGTAGTGGAGGGAGTCGCCAAGAGGCAGAAGGTGGTAGAAAGAGGGTCAGATGCAGAGCAGGGCAGGTTGAACTCTGAAGTCTCCCAGTGTGGGTAGATCACACTGTTTCCTCATTTGCAAAATGACATTATTAATACTCCCTGTCTCCAGAGGCCTTGTGTAGGTCTTATTAAATCCAATGGTTTAGCAAGTATTTTTCAAAATACTGCTGTGTGCCAGGCACTGTCCCAGGTTGTGGCGGTGGGAACCCTTGAACAGGACTAATCTGATCTCCAGTGGGTCCCTGCTTTATTGTCCAATGAGATCTCATTGGAAGTTCATCCCAAACAGTTCATCTCAGTGAAAGGCCCTTGCAACTCTACAAGGACATAATAAAAACAAAACAGTAATGATAATAGCAATATGCATAAAAGGTTTCCTCTGTGCTGGTTTTCATTGGTCCCCATTTTACATACAAGAAAACTGAGGCCCAGAGAGGTTGTTAACTATTAGTAAGCTGAACAGTGGAGCTAGTTTCCAAAAGCTAGGTGGTCTGCCTTTAAGTCTGCTGCTAAGTACCACCCCAATGGCCTCTTACTACAGCTCCTGGCTTCTTGTATCTCAGTAGTATATTTAGAACCATCTGGAAACCTTGTAAAGGTCCTAACCACTCAGTGTGGAGGATTCAACCCACAAGTCCATCCCTGGTCTTGATCCTGCACCAAATTGAGACATAAAGACAGACACCAGGCTACAGGTTGGGAGCCGAGTGCCATGGCGAGACTCCTAGGCCTGGCAGTTCCCTCACCACCAGCCTTTACCTCACTGCTGGCCAAGCCAAGAACCTGGGTTGTGTCCTGAATCTAAAAGCCTGGCTGTGGTCTTTTATGAAGCTGTATCTTTCTGAGAACTTCCTGGGCATTACCTCACTTGTCCTCTATCAGCTCCCCCAGAAACCGTGGCTGGCAGCCTCATCCCAGATTTTATAGATTGTGGAGCTGGAGGTGCCAAAAACAGGAAGTGACTTTTTCCAGGTCACCCCGTAAAGTTAGGTGCAGAGATGCCCCTGGATTTCCTGAATCCCAGCCCCAACATGCCATCTGAAACTTCAATGGCCAGAGAACTCACGTCCCGCAGTGAGGGGCGGCAGAGGTCACAAGAAGCCTTTGCTCCTGGTTCCTAGTCCAAGACTCTGCCCTGCACACGCTCAGTGCCTGCTTTCACTAAAAATGTATTTACTGATTGCCAGCTCTGTGCTAGGAGCTAGGCACCAGGGATGACAAGTTGGACAAGGCAGATGTGGTCCCTGCCATTAGGCCAGGAGGAAAAGTAGCCAGGTGATGAGTAGTCATAGCTATGGTAATTGACAAGAAAAAAGCACGGGGAACTCTGGGACCCGGGATCAGGTCACTTACTTTGTCCAGGGGTCAGAAAAGGCCAGCCTGGCAGGTGACCAGCAGGGCAGGTAAAGGGAAGATGTATCATGCCCTGTGCTCGTGGGTCCACAGGCTCCCGCGCCTGCAGGCTTCAGCGAATCCTGAGCAATGCACCACTCAGGGGTGAAAGTGTGTTAACCAAACTCCCGTTCTGGTCTAAAGGTGACTGGCGCGGCACCATCAGTTCATTTGAGTCCACAGGGAATCCAATCAAGATCAAATGCCAATTGATTGATTTATGATGAGAAAATCAGCTGAGACGGGAAAGCCCCAGACTCTGCATGAGTCGCACATTCTCCCTCTGAAGACAGAAGCGTGTGGGAAGCCACAGCGTACCCACATGGCTGCTTAGCCAGTGAAGTGTCCAAGTGACAGGAATCAGTCAAGGTGATGTGCAGTGGAACCAGACAGAACAACCTGAAGCAGCCAGCTCACAGTGGTTCACCTGCCCCCATGGGTTGGAAAATATTCAAGATATGCACTTGGTAATGGCAGCCATCACCGCCAGGACTATTCTCTGTCTTAGACAATGTCATTGTCTACGGGCATTAGACTGGGTGACGTCTATGGCGCCAATATGCGATGATGACAGGGCCATTATTACTCATCCGGGGTATAGTCAGAAGCCAAGGTGCCTCACCTTTACCATCAGCATCTGCATCATGATGATCATCAACACTATTACTGGAGCCAATATCTATAGACCACTGCCCGTGCTCAGGGCACGCTTTTAAACGCTATGAAAGTTCAGTCACCTTAGAAGATAGTTTTTACCACCTTCATTTTGTAAATGATGAAAGAGGAAACTGAGGTTCCGAGAAGCAGTGTAACTTGCCCAAGGTCACTCAGCAGGCAATGGACATGAAGGGACTCCGACGGCATGCGACACACGGTCCCTCTGCTGCACCGGCGGATCCTGCCTCGCGTGCCCGCTGAGCAGACGCACACGGCAAACCCAGCCTCTGCACCCTGCTCAGGAAAATAGATTGGATGTGAGTCAGTGAGAGTGATGTCATTATAGGGGTAACCTTGAACCCACTCTAATTTATTAAAAGAGGAAGTGTTTATACAAACTCAGTATTCTTAATAATATGTTGGCTATGACTTAAAAGTTCCCAAACATGTGGATATTAGGATTTTAGTCTCCCTCAGTGTAGTCCCCAGGTATATGGGAGGGTCCCCCAAAGATGCCTTATCATCTGCCCACTGTAGTTATAGTTAGCTGTCCATCATCCTCTTCCTCCCCATGGTCTCTGCCTTTCACTGGTCCATGTCCATCATCCACCTGGCTGTCTGCAACCAGCTTCCCACCAAGCTGCACCCCAGCTTCAGCCTCCAGCCAGGGGGATCATTCATTCACAAATTTGCTCATTCTTTCCTTCTTTTAATATTTATTGAGGCTCTATTTTGTTCCAGGACCCATTCTTGGGCTTAGGGAGAGACTGATGAACTGAGAGGTCCCAACACTCGTGTTGCTGATGTTCTAGTTAGAAGTGTGAGGAAGCAAGCAATTCACAAACGGATAGCTGAGTAAATGAAAAAGAAAACCTCCGTGGAGATAAGAACTGTAAAGATGATAAGGCCGCCTAGGCAGCGAAGCCCTAGATAGGATGGGACGCCCCACCCCCTGCACCCCCTTGGCTGTTCCATGCATTCGCTAGCACGTTGAATAGTCAGTTTGCAGCACGGACGCCATCCCCGTGTCTCTCCTTCTCTACTTAGAGAGCTTTCTCTGGTGCCCAATGAGCACGCTCTGCCACACACAGGGACTAGCCAACCTCTTGGGGAACCTTCAACCAAGGAAGGCCAGAATCAGTGGACAAACACTCCAAGTCCTCTATCCTTCAGTGGGGTGGCTCTTTGGCATGTTCTCCATGGTACCTTATAGTCCCTTGCAGGACCAAATGGCAGACCACCAGTGGTAACAAACCAGTAGCACACGCTGGGAGCACACCCACCTCTGTCTCCCTTTTCCAACTCCCCCGCCTGTGCTTCCTGGGATCACGTCACCAAGAAGCCACCTGTATCAACCTCTTTCAGCGTCTGGGTGGAGGAACTCCAACCAAGGTGCGCGGTCAAGGTCATCCTCGCTGAGAAAGTGATGTCTGAGCTGACAACCCAAATTATGTGAAGTTAGAAGCTTCAGAGTTCTGCCGGGGTGGGGTGGGGTGCTTTCCAGACCAAGGAAGGAGCAGGAGCTCAGGCCCTGAGGCAGGAGGGAGCTGGTGTGTTCAGGGACCAGGAAGCAAATTGATGTGGACAGAACCCAGGAGGCAAAGAGGACAGTGGTGGGCGATGAGGCTGGAGATGGGGGCGGGCATTTAAACTTCATTCCAAGTTTAAGGAAAGTATGGGCGGGACCATGTCTGATGGCATCATTGGAGGATCCTCTGGGTGCTTGTTGACTACAGTTGTGAGACAGTAAAAGCAGGAGCCAGCAAGAGTCTAGTTCAGCTGGGACCCGAGTCTCCTAGTCACCTTTAAATAGTTCCATTGGGATTTGCCTCTAATGTCCCCATCCACTACCTCCCCAGCCCTATTTTGTGTTTTATGTAGAGACAGGGTCTCACTGAGTTGCTTAGTGCCTCGCTGTTGCTGAGGCTGCTTTGAACTCGCAATTCTCCTGGCTCAGCCTCTCAAAATGCCAGAAGTCTTTGTTAATTGGTTCTTTTTAGTTTTACATGTCGGTAGAGTCCATTGTGATGTAATTCTACAAGCATGGAATACACTTTATTCTAATTAGGACCCCAGTCTTATGGATGTAGACGGTGGTGGGATTCACCGTGGTGTATTGGCATATGCACACAGGACACTCATGTCTGATTCGTTCCACTGTCTTTCCTATTCCCGTGCCCCTCCCTTCCCCCCATTCCCCATTGTCTAATCCACTGAACTGCTATTCTTATTCCTCCCTCCCATATTGTGGGTTAGCAGCCACATATCAGAGAAAACATTCATCCTTTGGTTTTGGGGGATTGGCTCATTTCACTTCACATAATGGTCTCCAGATCCATCCATTTACCAGCAAATATCATAAAGTCATTCTTCTTCGTGGCTGAGTAATACTCCATTGTGTATATATACCACCATTTCTTTGTTCATTCTTCTGTTGAAGGGCACAGGTTGGCTCCATAGCTTAGCTATGGTGAATTGAGCTACTATAAACATGGATCCAAACAAAGAGACCAGGCAAGTCTGGATGCCATTCAGTACCTTTCCACCATCTGCTTTCCTAACCACGCCCTGCCCAGCACTCTCCACCTTGTAGGACTTAGGCATCCATACCTGGAAGCCCCCAGCAGGGAGGGGCAGGAGACCTGAGCTGCATCACCAGCCACCGGACAGACCGAAATGCCTAAATGTGGTGACCCAGGGTGCAGCAACCTCTCCTCCAGGTCCCGAGTCTTGCTTGCACTCTGCTCTCATGGCAGCCCAGATGCGGCCATGTGACAACTGATGCCACATCTTGTGAGCATGACATCCCAAGGTCGACAGGGACACAGACTTCAGCCCCCTTCTCCAGACCCCCAAGAGAATCTTCCTGGGTCGTGCTAAGAAGCCTAGACTCGGTGACTACTTCAAGGAGGCCAGCTACATCTGGTGACATAGTCCCAGATCCTCCAAGACCCCCTCCTAAGATAAGAGAGGGGGCAAAAGGAGGGCTGCCAGGGAGGAGCCAGAGCAAGCGAGGTCTGGGACGTCATACTCAAGGAAACACTTCCGTACTTGGGGCATTGTGCTACACTAGGACTCAAGCTGCTCAGAGCCAAGGGCAGGGCTGGGAGGACAAGGTCAAGTTAAAACCCTGGCTGAGGGAGCCAGCTTCCTGGGCTGCATGAAGTTACCACACACACCCAGTGGCTTCAAACAACACAAGTTTATTATCTTACCGTTTTAGATGTTGGAAGTCTAAAATGAGCAGATGGGGCTGGTTCCATCAGAGTCTCTAGGTGAGAATGCATCTCGTCTCTTCCAGCTTCTGGAAGCGACTGCATTCCTCGGCTGGTGGCCCCTTCCACATCCCTCTGGCCTCTGCCTCCATTGTTATTTACTTCTGACTCTGAAGCTCTTGCCCCCCTCAGGAAGACCCTTGTGATAACACTGGGTCCCCCATACAATCCAGACCACCTCTCCATTGCAAGGTCTTCAACTTGATCCCATCTGCAAACTCCCTTTCCAGGGTCCGGGAATAAGGAGGTAGACATCTGGTGGGGGGAGGAGTATGCCAAGCAAA
Source organism: Geosciurus inauris (assembly GCA_004024805.1). NCBI lineage: Eukaryota > Metazoa > Chordata > Mammalia > Rodentia > Sciuridae > Geosciurus > Geosciurus inauris. The sequence goes on from PVHX01000272.1 coordinate 261,615, forward strand.
TGGGTTTTTAGCTTCAGAGATGGAAGCAAACTTTTATGCCAAGCCTTGCAAGAAATAGCTGGCCCTGTATGGCCTCAGGTGGCCTCTGAGCAGTCCCAGACAGCCACAGGTCAGAGAATGGGAATGGCTCTGTGAACGTGTCCCCACTCCTGGGAAACCAAGATGTGCACTACCAGCATCATCCTAAAAAGCGGCAAAAAAACCAAAACAAAACAAAACAAAAACCTGACGTGGGACAGAGTCCCCAGGCTTGGATCCTAATCTGCACAGTATCTGCAGTCAGACCCTCCTTCACCAGCTTTAACTTCATCTTTACTTCCCTCTCTTGTAGCATTTCTAGCAATGTATAAAAATTCCCTTCTCTTTTCTTCCTCCCCCTTGATGAGCTCTTTGGGGCAACAGAGCAGTCACTCACTATACACTTAATACATTAAAAATATAGTAAGAGCCAGGCACAGTAGTGCACGCCTATAATCTCAGCGGCTCAGGAGGCTGAGGCAGGAGGATCGTGAGTTTAAAGCCAGCCTCAGCAAAAGAGAGGTGCTAAGCAACTCAGTGAGACCCTGTCTCTAAATAAAATACAAATTGGGGCTGGGGATGTGGCTCAGTGATCAAGTGCCCTGAGTTCAATCTCTGGTACTCACCCCAACCAAAATATATATATATACACACACGCGTATATATAAATGAGAAAGACTTTATTGAGCCCTCATTTATTTATCAGACATTATACTAAGAGCTTCCCATGGACTGATCACATTGAATCATTCCAGAAATCCTATTAAGGAAGTTAACATACTCTCTTCTCCTCCATGTTATTAAAAACCAAAAAACCACACATAACAACAACAGAATACAAGAGAGGTTACTTAACTTGCATAAGGGGTCACCCAGCTAGGAAAATGCAGAGGTTACCTTGAATGCTGGTCTTCTATCCTGGTGTTCATGTTAAACAATTACCCCATACAGAAAGGGGGGGGGGGTGAATGGGTGGGCAAGGGATGGTCTGCCCAGCAAGGAAGAAATATGAAATAGCATTAGCTTGGGTGCTGGATGTAGGTACTTTGCCCTGCTGCATCACTCCATGCTGTGTGTCTTAGACAATTTGCTTCCCCTCTCTGGACCTTAGTTCCAAAAGATACAATATGATAGGTTCTGCTTTGCTGTGGCATTAGCCTTCCGTGTTTCTAATGCCGGTAACCCACGCGGCCACCGAACCTTGCTTTGACTTGACAATGTGTCCCTGAGACACGGCGTTTGCTGTCACATGGCCATGTGTGGTCGGCAGTGCCAGGACCAGGTTCCCGAGGCCCCTTCACGTGGCGCAGCCTACAGCTGCCCGACTCCCGGGCCCTCGGGCGGGGATCCAGGCAGCAGCCAGCAGCCACAGCATGTGCTATTTCTGTGGTTTTTACTTAGAACCGTTTCCTGTTTCAACCTGCCAGTTCCTTAAAAGCATTAGGCTGAAGTTTTGCCCAATGACTCCTCGCTATTTTCATAAAGGGGTGGAGGGGCTCCTCTGGGAGCTGAACCCAAAGTAGACATTCTGCATGAATTAAGAATATGGAGGGCTTGGAAGCCGGGCTCCTAGAGGAGGAACCTCACCAGCAGGGGAGACTGAGAGCAGGACAGCTCCTCTGCCAGCCCAAGTCTCAGACCCAGCTTCCCTGGGAGGTGGCCTCACTTCCTCCTCTGGCCTCGGTTTCCTCATCTGTTACCTGAGCAGGTTGGCTCCTCCCTTGGGTTCTAGGCCTTCCCCAGTCTCTGTTGGGTGGATATCGAAGTCGTTATAACAGGGTGGCCAACGCACGGGTCTGGCTTCCTGTGTTGGTCTAAGCACTTGATAAACATCCGTCCCTTAAAGCTCCTAAGCACCCTCTGGAGCGGGTGCTCTGACTACCTCCAGTTCACAGATGGGAACAACAGCAGTGAGTTGACTGAGCGCCAGGCCCCAGCACCGGGAGTGGCCAGGCCAGCTGAGCCCTTTTGTTCTGACTCCAGAGTCTGTGCCACTGGCACTTGCCAATGAAGACCCGTCTGGGCCAGGCGGCAGCAGAATCAGTTTGGTCCCAGAAGGCCCACATTTGAGGCCTGGACTCATCCTCCAGGTGACCTTGGAGAAATCACTGGATTCCTTGGAGCCTCCATGTCCTCGTCAGTGAAATGGGGCTAATTGGGCCCAGGCTGCTGAGCCGCTGGAGCTGCTGGGGAATGTGAGGTGGCGAGGCAGGTTGCTTGGTGACCTAGACAAGCAGTCTCCTAAAAGGCTTTTATTATCATTATTTCCAAAGAGGCCCAGTGTCTGCACACCCCACCCTGGTTCCCTGGGTTATTGCCAAGGTCGACTTCTCCTAAACAGGTATCTCCAAAGAGAAGGCCCAGCTAGGTCCTGAGAGTTCCGAAGCTCCCTCCCGGTCCTGGAGGTGGGAGGAAGGGAAGACCTTCCTAGAAGCCTGGAGCCAACTGTCCAGAGTGCACAGTGGCCCTTCTGGGGCCCAGCGCCTACCCTGGCCCTGTGAGTTGTGTGCAAGCTTCCATGTACCCCACAGAAACTGGCCCTGCCCACTGTCCCCAGGTGTCTATCCTTCTGCCTTTCTGCCCCACCTGAGTGCCTAGGAGCCATCTCCAATATGACCTGCCCGGACAGAACTCCTGATTTCCTCCTTGACACCGCTACCCCCCTGGTCTTCCGCCATCTCATCAGTGACAGGGCCATGAAGCCAGGGGGCTCAGGACAAAGCCCGATCCTTCTCTTTCCCTCAGAGCCCATGCCCAAGGCACATGCAGATATGAGCACCCCCCTCTAAACTCCAAAATGTTCCCTGGCTCTGGCCCTCCCCACCGTGGGCCAGGGCACAGAAGAAGAGCCACCATCGTCTTTTACTTTGTTTGCCCCTTCAGCCTGCAGCCAGCCTCCTCCCTCCACCTTTCCCTGACAGTCTGAGAAGCCCTTTTGAGAAAGCCTTCTTGCCAGCACTGGCTGAAAACCCTTCATGGCTTCCAACTGAAAAAAAATTTAAACTCCTTATGGGGTTTGTAGACCCTTCAGGATGGACTCACCCACCTGCCTCACCTTACCCTCTGCTTCCTCTTGCTCATTTTATCCTGCTGCACCAGGCTTCTTAAATAAGCCAAGTTCATTCCCACCACAGGGCCTTTGCACCAGTTGCCCCCACCTAGAAAGCTCCCCCTCAGAGGTTCCCATGGCTAACCCTTCATCCTCACCCAGGGTCCAGTTCAAACTCTACTTTTCCAGAGATCCTGCCCACCCACCCTGTCTGAACTCATTCTCTGCTCCCCAGTCCCTCTTCTCTGGCACCTCTGCTCTATTTTGAAGCATTTACCATCACCTGACATTGTTATGTTTATTTGCTAAATAGAATAAGAATGAAGTTTGAGACATGTGCATATTTTCACAGCTACAGTCACAGTACACTACAGGTGGGGGAATCCAGCACTTAAAAAGTGCTCTACAAATATTTGTTGAGTAGATCCATGAACTTGCTGTGTGACTGTGAGCAAGTTAACAGTCTGAGTTTCCATTGTATCATTAGTAAAATGAAAGAAGGAGCCAGATTGTATCCAAGGACTTTCCTGATTCCAACATTGTCTGAATCTATCAGGATAGATGGTTATGTGGTGGGTAGACAGATGGATGGATGGATGGATGGATGGATGGATGGATGGATGGATGGACGGACGGACGGATAGGTGGATGAGTGAGTGACATGATATGGTGGATAGATGGACGGACGGACATGTGGATAGATGGACGGTTTCTGGGGGCTTTATTGAAGCCACCCTGGGCAGGGGAGAGCCAGAAGACAGATTGGGAAAGGAGGTCGATAACTGCAGAGGGAACATGCTTCTCCCACCCCCTACTGGGAGAAAGGCCGATCCCCGCCCTCCTCTCCCCACCACCCTAGAGCCACCTTTCCCCATGGCTGTGCCAGAAGTGGTGGCAGCGGCACCAGCACACCCGCCAGAGCCCTGCCTAGGAGATAAAAGGAGGAGAGGAATGTGCTGGCGTCCCTTCTTCCCAGGGGTGTAAATGGCTTTCCTGCTCCCACAGGTTCAAAGAGCACTTCATTTCACAGCAAAAGTACAGCTAATGAGAAACAGATTCTCTGGCTCCAGCCACAGCTCCAAGAGCCCGGGAGGCACAGGAAACCCCCAGGAACCTGGACGTGAAGGCCACTGTTCCCCCTCCCTCTGGGGCCACAGCGCTCTCAATGGCAGGGAAAGGGGTTACCCAGAGGTGGACGGGGAGCAGGGCAGAGTCCCCAGAGGGGTGGAGAGGGGTCTTGGGGAGGGGGATTCTGAGCTGCAGGCCTTCTGGTCATGCTGAGCTCCTTTTAGGCCCGGAAGCCAAGTCAAGCAACACTCAGCATTGCAACAGCTTCCTTGTCCTGAGGCTGCCAGTGTGCCAGCTGTGGGTGGCAAGGTGGAAGGCCACTAGCTTTGTGGCCACAGTACCTAATTTGTGGACTCTGTTCCTAAGTTTTCTCAGCCGGCCAGTGAGCACCCTAGTGTCATCCCTGAGAATCCCAACAGGGCTGTCCATCAGGCAGTGGCAATAACATGAGACTGAGGTCCAGAAGACCTGGGTTCTAGGCTTGGTTTGGCCAAGCACATGACCTTGAACAAGACAGGTTATAATGATGAGCCCTGAATAACAAAAAAGGCCCAAGTTCAAGTTCTGGGTCGCCTTGTTTCCCAGGGTATGCTTCAGCGAGTCATCTGGCACCTCTGGGCCTATTTCCTCTTTTTAACCAGCACCAATAGTAATCTTGTGGATGTGTGGAGAGGGTCAGATGAGAAAGGACACAGAAACTACCTAGTAGATGCTTAGGATAGAGATAGAGCACAGTCTGTCCGATTTGGAAGGAACAGGGCAATCTGTGACCAAACCAGAAGACAAACTCAGATGACTCAGGGGACCCACTGCCAAATGATACAATGTAGGTAACCGAGAGAATAATCTCTCATGCTCTTTTCTTGGAATCCAGGTCTAGCTCACAAAGGAGGACACTGGACAAGTACTACTGTTGCCCTTAAATGGCTAAAACCAAGACTTAGAGCAAGAAGACTGCTCTCCAGATGTGCTAAGTCACTGGGCAGCTCTTCAAAGCTGCTCCCTGCGGCCTCTTTCTCTCTCTTACGTGGCCTGTTGTCTCTGGAGTCCAATCTTCAGTGGACTCAAAACACCGAGGCTGGATGGCCAGCTGTCTGTCTTTGCTCCCTGCTCCCGTCTCCTCCAGGGTTTTAGAAATAGTGTTTTCCTCACTCAACAAACATTTCTTGAACACCTAGTATATTCTAGACATTTGGGATCCAAACCATCAACAGAACAAGCAAAATAACCCCTGTCTTTATGGAGTTTGGATTCTGGCAGGAGCGAGGGCAGTGATGTAGAGGAGAAAAGCCACGAAAGAACAAGAGAAATGTTCAAGGTCAAGTCACAGCTTCACCCGGATTGGTTTGTCAAAGGTCAGGAAGATGCTCACCTGGGTCCTACAGGAATCTGATCCTCGCATCACTCATCGTAATCGTTAGCACCTACTGGATGCCAGGCATTTCTCTAGGAATTGAGATTTAAATGTTGAGATATGTGTGCTTTAGCTTGGGTCAAGTCCTACTCTAGAAGGAGGAAGAGGCTCATTAATGTCCATTCATGGTTTCTAAGAACTGCTTTAGAGGAATCGCACCTCCCACCCAGCCCTCAAAAAGGGCCTGAGGAAAGAATGCAGAGCAGCCTGAGGAAGGAGGAGCCACAGAGAAGGAAATAGCTGAGCTGATCCCCGAACAGTGAGGATGGTTCCATCAGATGGAAATGGAAGACTTCTGGGAACAAGGACAGACACAGGCAAGGATCTGTAGGGTGCGTTGGAGAATAAGAGCAGCCAGTGTGTATAGGTGACAGACAGGGCAGGTGATGGGGAGAGGTGGAGAGTGACAGGAGCCCTGGCTGCCCCCAGGTAAGCACTGCGGGTTATGGCAGCCTCTCAGGGTGGAAAATCGCACGTGCATTTCCCCACATGGCCTCCCGACCCTTCTGCTGTGTCTGAACTAATGTTAACCCTTTCTTTGGGTTACTTAAAATACATTATGCACCTTTCAGTTCTAGAATGGACTGTTGATTTCTAGTCACGTGGGAAAAGTGTCCCTTTTTGTTTTATTTCCTTTAACCTACCGGTTACCTCAGCCTGTAGCTGATAACCACCACACACAGACCACCTGAGGACCCGTTTCTGTTGCCTGCCTTTTCCAGCCCTTTGGCGTCGCTTCATAGCACGCTTGGCTGACTTTGGGTCCAGCATCCACCTCATGTCCCCTCAGTGGCCATTCTTTGCTCAAAGAAAGAGTCGAGAATCTCCTCCTTGGCAGAGCTGGAGGGCAGAGCAGCGATCTTTTGAAGAGCATAGCAGACATGGCAGAGACCGCAATGGATGTATTTGGTGGGGCAGGACCTGGGTGATCCTGATGGGGAACAGAAGGGGATGAGGAAGGTAGGGACTGGGGTGTGCACACCCCAACTGGTCACCTACCAGCCAGTCTGGGAGTAATATAGCCACAATGGCTTTCCCTGCACCCTGCTACAGCTGGGAAAGACATCCTGGCTCTGTAAACAAACCTTGTGCGTCTGTTTCCAAGCAGGCCAAGGAATTTGACAGGACACAACACAAGCTAGTCGCCTCAGATCTCTGTCTGGGCTTGACGTGATTGGCTCTGAAATAGCTCCCGAAAGCCTCCTTATTGAATATTTTGAACACACATAGATACATACAGGCGTACACGCACCAACAGGAAATTTTGAGATGTGGCCACCGGAGGAGGGAGGCCGTGGATGGCTGTATACAGAACCTGAGACCAAAGCTTCAGTTTCCAGGCAGATCCCCAGGGAAGGTATTTGACTGCCTTGTCAGTCAGATTCCAAATGTCTGGGTCCACCGCCAAGAATCCTTCACCTCCGTCCCCACTCTCCAGCCTGGCTATTCTTGTGAGCTGGAGGCGGCTCAGAGGTGGCTGTTTTCAAGTGCAGAGTGAGCCATCTCTGCCAAGAGTCTGGCTTGCCCGGCGCTTCCTGAGCCCCAGCCCTGAGCTTGCCCAAGTCTGACATCACCCTTAACCTCCCACCACCACCTCCAGGATAAAGAGACACTTCAGAGATTGTGACTGCCAGACCTGGTCCCACTCCTTCCTGAGCATGTTTAGCTACACCTCAGACAGATTCCCTCCAGCCACATGCTCAGGGGCTCACAGCCCAGGGTAATCTGGCTACCCCAGATCTCTGCCACAGCTCCATCCATCTGATGAGAGAGAAAAGGTGATGTTGGCCACTGGTCCCCTAGGGGGTGGGGGCTTACAGTTTTCATCCACTCAGGAGACTCAAGGGCCTTCCAGGGGGTCTCTATTCTGGTTGAGTGTGTGTGACTTCAGCTGTGGCCCCAAAGAAGATGTTGTGGGCAAAACAGACAAAGTAGTCCAAGTATTGCATGATGGGCTCAGAGGCTGGATCTTGCCAAGTTCAGGTTCTGGTCTGCTGCTTGCTAACTTGGTACCTTGAGCAACCTTCTAAACCTCAGTTTCTTTGTGTGTAAAGTGGAGAAAGTTGCCTCATAGATTATATGAAGGTTAAGTGGATTGATATATGTAAATGTCTTAGGGTAGCATCTAAGACCTAAAGAGCAGGAAATGTGAATGGATGAAGTGTTTTCATCTGGAGAGATAGAAAGTTCTGGAAATAGTGGTGATGGCTGCATAACAATTCGTGCCAATGAATTGTACACTTAAAATGGCAAGTTTTATGTGATGTGTATGTTACCACCACAACCAAAAAGTAACCATTCCTACCACTACTGGATGGGGCGGCTCTGCTCCTCCTGGGGCTCTGGGGTAAACACAGACTATGTGCCAACCAGAGAAATGAAAAGTTGTGCTCTATCTGCATACAATGAATCAAAATGCACTCTGCTAACATGTAAATCTAAATAGAATCAATTAATTAATTTTTTTAAAAAAGGATCTTTACCAACTGGAAGAAGAGTTTTCTTCTTCTTTGGTATAGACAAATCGAGCACCCAGGCAGACAGATGTGTACCCTGCAGCAGACAGACACACCCTGGTCTGAGGAGGCGACAAGAAGGGGTGTGGTCTCCGAGCAGGAAGTTGTGCTCTTTGGAGATGGAGCTTTGGGGGCTCCAGGCAAGACCTGAAGGAACTAGGTGAGGTGGTGACCCGTCTTCTCCAGCACACTGGGGTGACTGTAGCTTTAGGAAAGAGCTGGAAGACCCTCAACATAAAGAAATTTTAAGGAGATGGAAATGCAGCTTATCTCGATTTGATTAGTACACCCTGTATGCATGTGTTGAAATAGCATGACACACTCCATATTTTAAAAAACATAGAGCCAAGCTCATTGTGTTGTGCAGGTCTCTGTTCAGCCTTTACGCACAGCAGTAGCTTTTCTCTCCTCTGATTCTCTCTAAACTTCCCACATCCTCCCCTTGCCCTGAGGATCACCTGACAGCCACCTCCTGCTGGGGGCTCTCCCTGCTTCTCCAGCCCCAGCTGGGCCCATCCTCTGCCCTGAGTATCAAAGGCTCAATGTTCTACTTAATTCTTTCTCGGCTGTCGCATCACCCTGAGCCTTGGTCACGTCTCTTCCTCAACGCAGGGAGCTGTGGCTTCTCTGCATGCCTCTCCATGCAGGGCACCCCAACTGTGCAAACCACACTTTCGCTTTTTTAAATGATGACACGTTGATGGAGTTTTAGGGAAAAAATAGACAAACACATACGACATTTCACATCAGCAATGTCCAAAGCACCTTTCCAGGAAACACCACTGCCACAGGATGAGAAGAATGATTAGGAGACAAGAGGGTTCCAGGGTCTGATACATTTGGGTAACGGTGAGCTAAGTAAAGCCAAACAGCCTCATTACAGAATATATCAGCGTCTGTGACATGCTAACAGTTATCTCAGTCGTGTGCTGCAGTCAGCTCTTACCTTTCAATGATGCAACATTAGGAACTTGAACTTGGCCGTAGTAGGGGTATTTATGCCCCAGAAATCAGCAAATGCTACAAATCTGAGGGTTTGTCTGTGTGTTTTAAGCAAGCTGGTTTACCAGTATGTTACAGACTACTACCTCAAAAAGAGAGTATGGCATAAAGATTTTCCTAATTCATTGGACTATAAAATTCCTTTAAAATACATCTTGTGGGAAGCATCTTATTCAGAAAGCAGTACTCCACAGAATGCACTTTCGGGGAAGTAATCCTATGCAAACACACTTTAATAAATGCCAAGAAAGATGAATGGAGCTAATATTAAGTGAGCATCTATTATGTGCCAGACGTGCTGTTGAGTGCTTTATGTGCATTACCTCATGCGATTCTCACAGCCCTGGAAGACAGAGGCACAGGTCACCTACATTTTTAAAATGAGGAAACAAAAGATCAAAAAATTTCCCAACTTCACACAGGCAAGAAGTAGCAGCACAGAGCTTATCTCAATCAGAGATTGCAATGTCTGGCACAAGAGGGTGGGCAGCGAGGCTTAAATAATAGTTTTAGAAGAATTCATTCAACAATTGGCAGATAGGCCACAAACTATACTTAGAATCTAGTCATCTAGAGTTGCCACAGATACTTCTAGAAAATAGAAGTAACTAAGAGCCTCAACAGGCGCATGGCCCTGTCTTCTTGCATGTCACTGCCTTGAATGAACTTTCCAGGAAAAGGCAGATTTATAGACCTCTTAGACTCCTTAAAATACACTAGCTCCTGGGCTCTCCTCACTCTCCCAGTCAGTTCTGACCTGCAGCTAGGACCAAGAGCCACTGAAATGACAAAGTCAGACAAAGTCTTGTTTTAAAGATGGGAACACCAAGGCCCATGGCAGGGAGGGGACCCATCCAGAGTCACATAACAACCGGTTGCAGAACAAGACCAGAATCTGGGGTGACACCCTTTCCATTTAATATAAAGTGTCTTCAGACTTCATTGCATTAGAGAGATTATTTGAACTGGGGTCCAAACCCTCTTGCAGTAACCAGGGCTTGGCTACTTTCCCCCAAGGACAGGCCAGCCCATCCACTCAGGGCACTCAGGAAAAGATGCTCTTTTTTGTGAGGAGACCATTATCCTGAGCTGCATGTGGGATCAGACCACACAGTTCTTTCAGTGTTCCCTGAGCTCATCCTGGGGGAGACCTCCTTCCTAATCTCTAAGGGCTGGGCTCCTGGGAAGGCCACCGGAGGGAATCTTTCAGCAGAATTTTATTTTCTGTGGTTTGGTTTCCTCTGATGCTCATGTAGATTTCAATGTTCCCTGGAACATCTGTTCGCAAGAACTTGTTGATTCTGAAAGAAGGTTCCGCCCACTTGGGTAAAGGGCATCTGAATGACAGGGCCTGGTGATCTTTGAAAATAAGCCAGGGCCCAGTGCAGGCTTGTGTGAGGAGCAAACCAAGGACAGAGGGTGTACCCTGCAGAGCACAGGGCCACTGTGAGCAGGAACATTTTTAATGTGGGTGAAGCTTAAAGTCTGTGAAACTTTTTCTGCAAAACACACAGCGTTCATTCTAAAGCACAAACTTCCTCGTGTGCCTTTGAAGATGACTTGAATGCAAAACTTCTCTGATGACCGCATGAGTTAATGCAATGTGCAGAAGTCAGTGAAATATTGGAGATGGTCTCCTGCAGCGCCTAGCTTTGGTTTTATAACAGCTTGTTCATTCATTCTTCCATTCATTCATTCAATAAATATTTATCTAGTATGTTCTGGATTTGGGGATATACAGATAGGAAAAAAAGATGATGTCTCCACTCTGAAACTTGAATGGAAAGGGGTGGGGAGGGTCAGATGACACAAAAGCAAATTAGCAAATGAGTTAAGGGATCTGAGCTGCCAAGGCAGGGGGAGCTGATGGAGCCCAAGGCCAGTGGAAGACACTCAGCTAGGTCACACCAGGTTTCTCCGGGCTGCAGATAAAACAAGAGGAGGCACATTCTGGGCACAGGGATCAGTGTGTGGAACGGCCCAGAGACAGTCTGACTCAACAAATGCCAAGAAGGCTGGTGCCACTGAAGCTGCTTAAGAAAGGGACACAGGAAGGAGATGACATTGGTCCTCAGAGGTCAAGCCTGCAGACCTCGTCCTTGCAAGTTCAGAGAGAAGACATTAGAGGACTTCCCATGGACAAACCATGCCACATTTCCTGGGAAATGCACTAGGACTTCAAGTCACACTCCCATTCTTGGAAGCTAGGAAGGTCACCAGCTGCCCCCTTAGAACGGCCATGATGGGGGCCAAACTTGTCCGGTGCTGCAGCAAACTTGTCTTTCCCTGACATCGATTGATTAACTCAGCCTCAGTACCTGCTCGCCTGTGAGGTGGCATCCTAGACGCTGGAGAGATAGCATGCAGGTCATCCTCCACAAGTCCCAGGGAGCTTATCTCTGGTGGAAATCACATCATTTGAATTTGCAATGAGGTCTACACAGAAAATAAATCAGAACAATGTTATCAGAGGTGCCTGAGAGCCAGGCACCATGGTGCATGCCTGTAATCCCAGCAGCTCGGGAGGCTGAGGCAGGAGGATCGAGAGTTCGAAGCCAGCCTCAGCAACTTAATGAGGCCCTAGCAACTTAGTGAGACCCTGTCTCTAAATAAAATATAAAAAGGGCTGGGGATGTGGCTCAGTGGTTGACTGCCCCAGGATCAAGTCCCAGTACCCCTCCCCCCCAAAAGTGAGAGCTGGGTAGAGGAGGAAGACAGTAGTTGAGACAGTGCAGGTAACATCTCTAAGGAGCTGATACTTGACCAAACAGCCAAATGACAAGAAAACCAGAGTATTCTCAGCAGAGAAAAGACCTAGACCCAAACAGTCTCGACTGAGACATCAAGGTGAAATCTCCCCCTGCTCAGCTGCAGAGATGGGTTTGGTCTAGGTGAGGCCAGAGGGCCAGGATGTGGAAAGGAGAGGCAGGTTGCCAGACTGAGGTCAGAAAGGGAGGACACCAGATACCCCGCCAAGGGATCCAGATAGTCTCCTCCTTCACCTATGCTGGCCTGCAGGCTACCTCCCAGAAACATTTCCAAGAAGATTTCTGAACTTGGCATCATTTGAGGTATACAAGTTCTAACAAAATTAGGTGAGAAGTCCATTTTGGCCAGTTAGACTGGTTGCCAAAGATGAAACTGATGGGCAGTGTCTAGCGGTGTTGAAAAGACCTCCTGGCTTGTGAGGAACTGAGATTTCACTAGTGATAGCAAGAGGGAGGGGCTTGAGCAGTTATTTTGAGGACAGTTGCAGAGAAATCCAGAGAAAGGGAATAAGAAAGGCCTTGGGAAGGGCAGGAGTGTTGAATCTGCTTCTCCATCAACGCAACTGGCTCTTCTTCTGTACTCGCAGGTCCTTCTCCCTCATTCCTTTGACTGAAACTTCTTGGCCACCCGTTTGCTAATGAACTTGCAGAACTATTTTCCACTGCTAATAAATTCTTTCCTTGTTACCAAAACAATATCTCAGGGGGAAAAGTCTAATGGGTTCCAATCATCTCCTCATGCCAAGTAAGGAGCCATCCCTGGGCCAGGTGTCCACTCCGGTCCAACCAGCTCTAACCAAACTCAGCCCTGGAGCATCTGAGCCTCGCTTAAAAATCCTGATCAACTTGTCCCAATTTTCCCAGGAATTTCCTGGTTTTCAAATGGAACCTCCCATGTCTGGGGGCCCCCTTCCCACGGAGCAAATGGGGACAGTTAGTCCCCCTATGCCTGTGGGTGGGACTGCTCCCTTTGAGGGCTCTGGAAGGACAAGGAGAGTGACAGGCATCTTTGACATGTTACTGTAGCCAGGTGCTATGGTTTATGTCCCACCCAGGGCTCATGTGAATGGAGGCTTGGTCCCCAGGGTGAAAGTATTGAGGGGGGTGAAACCTATAAGAAGTGAGGCCTCATGGGAAATCCTTAGTTACAGGATGCATGCTCTCAGAAGGTAGCTCTTGTGGGACTCCATCTTCATTCTTTAAGAGGGTTTTTGTAAAAGGAGAAAACCTGGTCCCCCACTGCTTCTGCTTCCTGGCTCAAGCCACGATGGCTGGCTTTGACACCAGCTTCCACCATTGCCATCCATCATCTGCCAGGGGGTCCTCACCAGAACTGATTCAATGCAGACCCTATACCCTTGAACCTCCAAAATTTTGAGCTAAATAAATCTTTGTCTTCATAAGAATTCTGTGTCAAGTATTTTGTTATAGTGAAGAGACACTGACTAATACACCAGAAATGTAAAAATAGGCATTTTCATCCTCTGATGGTTAAAATAAAAAATGTTATGAACTTTCTGAGTGGGGGAATCTGGAAATATGTATGAAAACCAAAAAATGTGTATATTCTTTGACTTAGAAACATTTTGGCAGTTTACCTCCAAAAAATCAGCCCAAGGTACAAAGATTCATATGCAAATCTACTTACTGAAGTATTATATGTAAAAGTAAAATAATATAAGTAACCTAAATAACTACCACTATAGGCTTAGTGAAAGAAGCCAGTATATAGTCAATGAAGTACCCACCAATCACTAAAAGTAATAGAGCTTCATAGATATTCTTTTTTTTTTTAATATTTTTTTAGTTGTGGATGGACACAATGTCTTTATTTTATTGCTTTGTATGTGGTGCTGAGGATCGAACCCAGGCCTCACACATGCGAGGCAAGCGCTCTACCGCTGAGCCACAGCCCCAGCCCCTCATAGATATTCTTATGGAAATTTTCCACAGGAGATTTTTAACAACAACAACAACAAAAAGCAGGTTATTCCATAGCTCTTATAAAATGATCACGTTTATGTATAACAAAAAGAGAAAACTGTGCATTGAAAAAGTTATAGAAATGTCCCACTGGTGTGATTGCAAGTGACATCTTTAAATTGTTTTGTTTGAATGTTTTGTACCGAATGATCATCGTTTTCATATTTAGATGTTTTTCCCGTTTTTAAAAGAGACATAAAACAAATCCTGGTCCAACAAGACTGATGAAACAATGTTCTCATTCAAAAATGTTTTGATTTTCCCATTTTGTTCTGGTTCATTAATTTTAGAACACACAGAGTTTTGATTCAGGTTCTACTTGACTTTTGTTTTGTTTAAAAACAAAAATTACGGATCCCATTTACATTGCATTTATAGCAAATTAATATTGGGGTTTGGTTCCAGATTCAGCCAGTGGAGCGGTGAGTTCCTATTCTTGGTTCGCGGTTAGACGCAATTCGAGTCATTCTTCAGAATTCCCACAGTAACCTTGAATAATTGGAATTAAGGCCGAGAAGAGTTGGAGCCTGAATTATCCAGACGATGACTGTCTCTCTCTGCTTGGAAGGGCCTGCCAGAGCCCATTTCCCCCAGAGTGCCAAATAAAGCCATGGCTGGGACATTTCCAGAAAGCCCATCGTCTCTGACCACGATGTGGCTGGAGCCACACTGCCCTGGGACCTCAGCTTCTTGGTCCTCTTAACCTCTGCTTGCTGCCACAAGACGGCCGCCGTCTCCACTTCCTGTCATCGCCCAGCAGACCCTGGGTGCTTTCCTCTTCCATGCCAAACCCAGGCACGTTCTCCCAAGCAGCTCTGTGGGGGCGCAACCTGCGGTAACATTCTCTCAGCGTGGAGTAATGCTCTTGGTCCTTTTGGAGGTTTCTAAGGTCCACCCTCCACTGTGCAGAGGACTTGCTACCTTTGTCTTGGAAGGAGAGGGAAAGGCAAGGAGCGGGAGGTCAATGGGATAAGGGTCAGAAGGGACTCTGAGCTTCTGACTCAGGTAAACTGTGTGTTATGTCTCTTTTAAAAATGGGGAAAGAGGACTGGGCCAGCCCACTTCCCCCAACTCACCAGATGAGGTCCCCCAAGGGCCCACGAAGGCCCCTGATCCTTGATGCTTTCCAAGAGACCATCCAAGCCTCTTAGGGAAGGACCTCCATCTTTCTTGGGCCACGTCTTCAAGTGCATCTCAGTTTTCTTATCTGTAGATGTGCAGTGGAAGAGGAAGCGCACCTGTCTCGTGGGGTTGCCAAGAGCATCAAATCAAATCACTTTTACAACTGCATGCTTCCAGTGCCTATCGCCAGGTCAGACAGATCTGGTTACCTGAGGCCTTTTTTTTTTTTTTTTTTTTTTTTTGGTACTGGGCATTGGACTCGACCACTGAGGCGCATCCCTAGTCCTATTTTGTGTTTTATGTAGAGACAGGGTCTCACTGAGTTGCTTGGCACCTCGCCATTGCTGAGGCTGGCTTTGAACTCACGATTCTCCTGCCTCAGCCTCCCTAAGTGCTGGGATTACAGGTGCGCGCCACTGCACCTGGCCCAACAGCTTTTTATGATCCACACACACCAACGTTTGTAAACGATGTCAGTGATAAATACTCTTGTCATCATGTCAACCACTCCAACTGCCCCCTCTAGGGCTGCTGCAGATTATATGCTTCATAAACGATAGCCAGTGCTCCTATATTATTAGAAGGTATTAACAATTGCACAGTTGGCAACTATTTATACACAATATACAATAAGAATCCAGTTTTCAGATGTGAATACTAAGTGGTAATACCATAGATGGGGCAATCTTGAGAGATTATCCAATAGCTCCAAACTTTAGTTTCTCATCTGTTCTCAGAGAATCAGCGAGTTACAAAGTGTTTTTGCACATTCCTTCCTGATTGTCACACTGGTCCTATGAGGTGGGTATAAACATGCCCATTTTACAGATGAGGAGACAGAGGTTTCGTCAGGTAATGTGACCAGCCCATGGGGTATTTCAGGAGACAAGATACTAATCCACTGGCACGTAGAGGTCATTAGGGCAGAGAGGAGAAGGGGGAACAGTGCAATTTCATGCCAGCTCCCCTCACTTGTCTCACTTGGGACCCACAGAAACCTCAAGAGGCAGGCACCGCTCTCTCTGGTCACAGGAAAAGATACCAAATCTCAGGAAGATGAAGATTACTTATCTGCAGGGACCCAGACAAGTAAGAGACAGAAAGCAAACCCAGGTCAGTTTGAAATCAATGCTGTGTGTCTCTCATGTTGTCACGTGGCCTGAGCAAAGAGGAGGTTGAGTAGGGCTGGAGACTGAGCTTCTGAGCAAGATTTGTTTGGGAAAAGAAATGTGGAGGCCCACGTTTCTCAGAATCACTGGTGGTTCCAAGTTGAGGTCTAGGGGTGAAAGATGACTAAAGTCTCTTCCACGTGGCCTGGGTTTTTCCTGACTTACACTAACAAGAGTCCCTGGTCAATTGTGTGGCAAGTCCCCATCGCTCCTGGAGAGACTAGAAACACATCCGCATCTGCTCCTAGATCCTCTAAGCTTGCACAATTTGGATAGCCTGGGACTGGGAATCTTTACGCAGTTGCTCGTTCATTCCTTACCGATCATGGGTTTTTACTGATATCAGTATCATCATCACTGTTATCATCATTACAATGTTGTTAGAAATATGGGCTTATATTAAACATTTGAAAGGTTCTGAAAGGAGGGTATCAAAGTCACAGGAGATTATCTGAAAGGTGAGTGAGCATCCATCTTGGACAGGGAAAGACAGCTTCCTGAAGGAGCGAGGCCCAGAGGCACTGAGAGGTGTTCAGCCCTCTAGGAAAGATGGGACCCAAGGAGAAGGTGAAGGGCCAGCGGGGTCGAGGATGAAGTTTAGGAACATGGAGGGAGAGAGGAGGGCGGCCTGAGGCAAGATACAGGCTCTCCTGAAAAGAGGCAAAGGAAAGCAACCAGCTGTGGTTGTGACTGACTGGTCAGGGCCAAAGAGTCTCAATGCTAAGGGCTCTAAATGACCTTGAGGAACATGGATTTGCTGCCACTTGAGGGATCCCCCACCTTCTGGGTCCCCCTTTGCAGGTCCTCCACATACCCGTCAGTTGTCTCCTCTCTTCCCCTCAGCCTCCCCCTTTCTATTTCTTCGTCTCCCCTTGTGCTTGAAAAACTCTCCCTAACATTTGTTTTAGTACAGATCTCCTGGCAATGAATTATCTCAGTTTTTGTGGATGCGTGAAAGTCTTCCTTTTCCCTTAATTTTTAAAGATATTTTTGTGGAAGGCAAAATTCCAATTTGACCCAGTTCTACTTCAGCACTTTCAATACAATGTCCCATTTTCTTCTGGCCTGTGTGGTTTCTGACGAGAAGTGTGCTGTTGATCTTGTCTTTGTGCCTCTGTATTTAATTAAGGTGGCTCCCCCTCTCCTTTTTTCATTGTTTTTATGCAATTTGATTACTAATTTCCTTAGTATGGTTTTTGTGTTTTTTTGTTCAATTTGAGATTGCTTCTTGGGTTTGAAATTTTTATCAAATTTGGAAAATTTTTTCCCATTAATTTTTTCAACAGTTTTTCTGTACCCTATCTCTCTTCTTCTGGGACTCCAGTTACACATATATTAGGCTGATTGATAATGTTCCACAACTCCCTGAGGCACTGGTTTTTGTTTTCTTTTCTCCAGCTTTATAGTGGATGGATCCTAAAGGTACAACTTCAAGTTCTTTCAGTAACGTTTTCTTCTGCAGTGTAGATCTGTTGTGAATTCCATTTAATGCATTTTTCATTTCAGATATTCTATTTTTATCTCTAAAAGTTCCACATGACTCCTTTTATATTTTCAATTTACTTCTTTCTCACACTCATGTTTTTCTTTTATATCTTTGGACATAATTTATAAGACTTATAATAGCTTTTTAATTAATAATCTTTGTTTATGAATTTGACCATCTGTCTTGTTTCTAGATGTGACTCTTGATTGACTTTTCTCCTGGTTTTGCTCATATTTTCCTGCTATTTTTCATACTTGATAATTTTTATTGGATTTTGGGTACTGTCAACTTTATGTTGATGAGTGTTGGATCTTGTTATATGTATTTCAAGAGCATTGGATGTAAGCAGTTATGTAAATTTGGATTGCTTTTATCCTTTAGGGGATTTCTCTTAAGCTTTGTTTGGACCTATCCAAAGCAGCCTTTACTTTAGAACTAAGTTAGTGTCATTACTAAGATGTGACCCTTTGAAGACTCTACCAAGGCCCCTGAATTATGTAATTTTCCTCTCTGACTTTTGGGATCACAAATTGTTCCCATCCTTGTGTGTTCCTGGATATCATTTGGCCCACTGCTTTCCAAGGGATGCTTCTCCCAGAGTCATGGGGTCTCCTCTCATGTCTGCTCAACTCAGTTTCCAACTCAAGGGAACCTCAGTAAGGCTTGGGAGTGTCCTTCTTCTCTTTTCCCTTCACTTCTCTCCTCCTCCTCCTCCTCCTCCTTCTTCCCTTCCTTCTCTTCCTTCTCCTCCTCCTCCTTTCTCATCCTCCTCCTCCTCCTCCTTCTTCTTCTTTTGCTTCTTCTTCTTCTCTCTCTCTCCCCTTGTTTACAGTTTCCTCTCCTCTCTAGTACTCTGCCCACAATTTCTAGTTGCTTCAGTACCCCTAAACTTCAATCTCCATCTCCTTAGCCCAGTAAGACTATAGGTCTTTGCTTCCCTTCTTCTGTTCCACAGACTGAAAGCTAACTCCAAGCAATGACTGGGCAATCAAAGGCTCACCTTGCTTTTCCTTTCTCTCAGGGACCACAGTCCAGTGCTTCCTGTTGTTCAATGTCTGATAAACATTGTAAACAAGTTTTCTACTTGTTTACAGTAGAAAGGACTTTCCCACAGGTAGAATGACAAATCCTCACTGATTTAGTTTAAGCAAGAAGATGACTGAATCAAATAAGTTTTTTTAAAAAGTCTTCTTACTTGGTGGGGAATGGATTCAAAGCAATCATGGATTCTAGAAGGTCAATCCTGAATCTATTGAAGCACGAAATGATGCTGGCTTGCACACAGGGAAGCCCCATTGAGAGAGAGCACATTGGGGCATATTTTCAATATATTTGCAGTTTCCAGGACCCGGTGACCATTTGTAACTTAGTCATCAAGGATGATTCCCACTTCTGGAATGAGCTACTGAGTGAACGATGGTATCATTTTCTTTAACTGAAGAATGGAAGTTTGAGGTGAAAGATCATGAGTGCTGCTTTGAAGATGTCATTTGCCTGTGAGACATACAAGCAGGTGATGTTGCATAGGCTGCTGAATTGAAGCTCAAAAGAGAGATGGGCTGAGCCTGCTTGGTATTGCACAGTATTTAAGTTAGGGGGGACAGATGAGTTCCTCTCTGTCTGCTACCTGGAAATATCAGCCCTACAAGGCCCTTTAATTCTGAGGTCTCAGAGGGAAGGCTTGTTTTCCTCTTTGTATCCCCCAAAGTCACTTTGCCTGACACGCAGTAGATGCTTAGTGAATGTGACTGTGGCTGTCAGGGATTCCTTTTCTCATATTTCAGAGCCTCTGGTTGTCTAAAGAGTTGCTTCAAGTTTCATTGTTCTTGTTTGTTTTTTGGGTTCCTAACAGACTTTTCAGATTAGCATGTTAGTCATCATAGAGGATCACAGCCCTCCCTTTTTCACAATAGGGCTGTTTTATGTCAACTCAGAAGTCCTATCAGTGGGTCTGGAGTGAGGACCAGTTATGCAGGGGGCCATGTCTCTTCCAGGATGGGTTGCTGTCCACGGCTTGGGCTGCTTGGGAGAAATCTCCAGGGTTTTCAAGGGAGACTTATACCTTTGGACTGTCACAGACTTCACATGACCCTTGACTCTCATCATCTCCATGGTCACTCCCTGAGTCAACCTGAAAGTTGCTCAAAGAAGGCAAGAGCCAAACCTGTTCTCAAAGGCAAAACATCTGAAGTCCATAGAATTCAAAGACCACAAAATTTCAGACAGAAAATTTCAGTAGTTGGAAAAAACTTTGTTCTGGGGATCAGAGAACCTGGGATCTGGGTCTGAATTTCATTCTATAATATTGTGAAATAACTTCCTTTCTTTGGTTCCTTTTCCCCATATAAAACTGAGAAAACTGGGAAGATGACTTCAAAGGGCCCTTCCATTTATTAAATTCAGAGGAATTCTGTGCTGGAAAGTACAAGTCCTAAGCCTTGCCCCAAGGTGGGTGAAATCTTAGAATTGAATTGAGGGGTAGACTGTTGCTCTGAGATTCCCCTATGACACACCCCCTATTTCCTGAAAAATAAAAAATGTTTGTCTAAAATCTGTGCAGTGGCATGGGACAGGTTCTATAGATTAAAAACAAAAATCCAACCTTGGACTTCACAACTGAAATGGTTCCTAGAATCTCGGAAATTTGTCTTGATTAAATCTCATGTTTATGTTTAAAGCCTCCTCTTCTGAAGGTGAAGAAACAGGGTCCCCAGAGGGGATGTGACTTGTCCAAGGTCACACGGTGGACTCACATGGAGTGTAACGGGCCCCACCCCATCTTCACCACCCTAAATCCCATCAAAGCTATTCCTCCACCACCCTCCCCCTTTTGGCACCCCCTCCTGTCTGCAGGCTCTGCTGTCTCTACAGTGGAACATTCCAGCACAAAGGGGATTAAAAGAGCCGGGCGGAATGCTACATCTCCCTGCCCATTGGCAATCTCCTTTCTCCTAAACTAAGCCCAGAGGCCTTGGCTCCAGGGAGCCCAGCAGCCTGTGTAGAGCTCTGGGTTGTCAGAACCCACCTCCGTCCACATGCCAGGGATTGCCAGCACCCTGCTCTCCACCAGGTAAAGCCCCCCAAACAAGTGGTCTGTGCTGAGGGCACTGCTGCATTTGGGTATTGTCCTGGACCCTATCTGAGCCAACTGTCAACATGCCCCGCCAAGCTCAATGGAGCCATTGGAGACCCTGGGCCAAGCTTTGTGTGAAACCAAGCCAAATTTTAGAGTATCTAGCGCCAAGGCTGAATGTCTGGTTCAGTGGAGAATAAGCGATCCAGATGCTTGTCTCCAATTGACCTCTCTCTTACTGGCTTTCTGACCTTGGGTCTAGATAACCTGTTGGGGCCTCATGATCTTGCATAGATAAAACAGAGACAGTGTGTCGCCTCGCCATCCTGGAACACATTATCCATTTTCCACCATCTCATTTCCCTGAGTTATTGCAGAAGTCTGGTGTCCCACATCTTCCTCAAGTGCAGAGAGATAAATATTTATTTTCTAAACTTACCCATCAAGAAATGATATTAAGTGTGTTCGTACTTGAAAATTCTTCCAGTAACAACTTCCAAATGAACTTACTAACTGCCTAAAATGATCTGAGAGCTTTTGCTAGGTACTAAGGATAACAGAACAAATGATACACCAGGACTGCCTTTTTTAGTGATAAAGAAAAGCAAACAAGGATTCTTATTAGTTGTAAGTCACCAGCTGCTAAGGAGAGTAAGTCCCACAAACGAAGGACTTAACCATGTACTTGGGTCTGGAATATTCAGAACACGGTGAATTGTTCTATGGAAGAAAAGATGAGAGATTTTAGGGGGAGGATAAACTGAGTAAATAAAAGCTGGCAGAATTGTGTGCTGTGTACAGTAAGAGTGAAAGAGAAGCCCTGGTTAGTCCCGCAGTCAAAGAAACAACAAGAGAAGCCACAGTGAATGGAGATGTGTGAATCTATGTGATGTCAAGTCCCTTCAGACTTAGGTCTTCAGTAAAACCCACATGGGTTGTTTTTCTGTGTGTTTTTTGGTTTGTTTGGTTTTCCTGAGAAATGTGAAGAGGTTCAGATTATACTATAGAGATTGAGGTCAACATCTATTGCCACATAATGGTGTATACCAACCCACCCCCAGGCCTCGATCTGTCACAGTGTACATTGTTTCTGAATCTGAAGTTGGTAAGGGTTGGCTTAGAACCATTTCTGGTCTTGATTGATCTTGCTCACATGTCTGGGGGCAGCTAGGTGTCAGCTGATTTGGGACGGCCTTGACTGGACAACTGGGGAATTTCGGCTCCATTCCATTCTCTCTTGCTTCAGGGGCTAGCTCAGGCATGTTATCAAGCTGATGGCAGAGTTGCAGAAGCTCAAGAAAAAAATGTGCAAGTTCTTGTTCAAGTCTCTACTTGCTCCAAGTCTATTAACATCCCATTGGCCAGAGTAAGTCAGGTGACCACACTGCTTTTTAATGGACAGTGACTGACAGCATTCCATCAGCCTAAAGATGGCCTGGAGCAGAATTCTCCCTGAACATGTAGCATGAATTTAAAACAAACCTTCTTTGTTTTAAGACATGAAATTTGCAGGTTTTGTTATTGCAATAAACCCAGCAAACTTATTCTATAGTTACTGACGTAACCAATCCTATATGGATTGCTTAGAATGCGCCAGGAACGGTGTTAAAAACTTGTTGTGTACATTTGGATTTTATTCATTCAACAAATATTGAATGTCTCCTTTGTGCCAAGATTAAAATTTAATTCAGCCTCCTATCAACCCAGCAAGATAGATATTGTTATCTCAATATTATTATAGATGAAGAAACTGAAACTCAATTGCTTAAATAATTTGTCCAAGATCACACAGCCAATAAATGGTAGGATATAAACACAATAAATGATATAAACACAGGTCTGGTGGATTCTGATGGTCCCCCTCCTGCCTACTTTGCTGTACCCTTTGTCTATGGATGTCCCTTCCTGGGGACCATCCACTTCATAAACATAACTTGCCAGAGCAAGTGGACTTTAATAGTGTGGTCCACGTAGGAGAGAGAACGTAAAGCAGGAGGCCATCTTTCCTTGGCCAGGCACCTTTATACGTGTTTGACCCACACCCCAGCCTTCCTTAGGGCTCATGACTTTGAACACCAGCTGGAATGGTGCGGCCCCTGGCATCCTAGCCAGTGAGCTATTTCCCCAGACAGACAGACAGTTTCTCCTCCCAGCATCAAATCCCACAGCCAAGCTGCAAGGAGGCACATGTTCAGCATTGGTTTGGCAGGAGAAGTCCTGCTGAGCCACCAGCCAGGCTCTGCCAGATTTCATTCAAGGGAGGGGTAAACCAGGGCAGGGAAACAGGAGATGAATGGCCTGAGCCAAGCCAGATTGGAAGGGCAAGTGGAGAGAGAAGGGCACCGCCCTCGTAGCTCCTCCCCCTAACTCCCAGGACAGGAACATGAGTGGAGAATAAGGAAGGGGAAAGGCAGTTTCGCCCACGCAGGACAGGAGTTCACTCACCCTTCCATCCAAGAAACATTTTTGTGAGCATTGACTCTGTGTCAGCCATCATGCTGGGTGTTGGAAAATAACACGGGGAAGCCACGGTTTCCATTTGAAGGAATCACATTTAGAGGAATCCCAGAGGAGTCAAGAGACACACTTGTAAATGAGTTAGGTGTTGACTGTACTCCCTCCTCAGAAACCCACTGAACACAACAAAAAGAAAATTCCATCTTTGGAGAAATTAGGAAATGGCTTTGGGGACAAGACGGTGCCAGAGGTCATTCTTGTCTTTCCATAATAGTATAATGAGTAGAACAGCTGCCCAGGCAGGGACCACAAGTCCCAGTCTCACCTTTGAATTAGCTGAATCACGTACCTGGTCCTCACAGCTGGAATATGAATAGATGTGATCTGGGTCACTTCCGGATCAAGGCAATTAAAGAGATGAGCATACCTTCTCCATTCTCACTCTTTATCCCTTTCCCTGGTTGAATTCAGAGGACTCTGAGACTCCACCAAATAGAAGAAACACAGGCCTCTGACTGACAATGTGGCAGATGCCTGATGACCAGGAATGTCTGTACTCTTACACAATTAAGAAAGGAACTAGTACCATGTGAAGGCATTGAAATTAGAAAGTAAAGTTGTTTGTTACAGAATCTTTAATAATAATAATAATAATAATAATAATAATAATAATAATAAATAACTTAATGGAAGTTAAGTTAATCCTAACTAAAACAGGCTAAAGTCCATATCTGCCATTCAGGGAAGCTTAGACTTCGTCAAAAGGAGTCATATATGTTGCCATAGTTCCTTGAGAGTAAAAGAGAGTCCTCAAGGCCTATAACTAATTATTTAATGGAGAAAGAAGAACAGAGCTGTAGTGGGCCTTGGGAAAGTGAGGTATCCAGACTCGACTCATTTCCATAAGGTGCAAGGGAGACAGGGCTGAAGGAAGCACTCTGTGGATAGTTAGCCTCATTATTTCCAACCCAAACCATCATTGCTTATGTGTCTCAGAGGTCGGGAGGAAGAGAGGGGGAAGCAACAATCAGCCTGAAGCCTTATCTCCAGAAGAAACACACAGATATTAAAGGTACCTTCAAAAGACCTGCGATCTAGAGTCCTTCCTTATGACTTACACTTATGCCCAGAAAATGCTTGAAAATCCAGGAAAGTACTTGAATAAATAGGGAAATACTTGAAAATCCAAGGAGAGGTGCCCCCCCACATACACACACACAGGGCAGAGCACCTTTGGCAACAAATCCTGAGACATTGAACTCAATGGGAATCTGTGTAAACCCAGCTCACTTTCACTTCCCATCCCATTATATCCCTGAGAAAATCACAGGCAAAAATAAAACATTTCCAAAGAAAAACCTACAAATAATCAGGCAGAATTCAACATGGGATGGAATTTTTAAAAAATAATCATAAAAACATTACAGAGAAAGCCAAAAATAAAATAATCAGAAAACCATTACAGGTGGTGCAAGCCTATAATCCCAGCACTTAGGGAGGCTGAGATAGGAGAATCGCGAGTTCAAAGCCAGCCTCAGCAACAGCGAGGCGCTAAGCAACTCAGTGAGACCCTGTCTCTACATAAAACACAAAATAGGGCTGGGGATGTGGCTCAGTGGTTGAGTGCCCTGGAGGTCAATCTCTAGTACCAAAAAAACCAAAAACATTACAGAGAGAAAAACCAGTACCTTAAAAATGTGGGATTTCATTTGAGAACAGAGTCAATAACACAAAGAGTTATTATCAAAAGTGAAAGAAATACAGAAATAATAAAGATAATGAAATAAAATAGTGGAAAGGTGATAATTATGAAAAATTATAAAATCTTCTAAAGAAGATTTCATGTGTATACTGGGCATTCCTGAAAAAAGAACAGAATAATGCAACAGAAACATACTCAAAGATATCATAGAAGAAAACTTTTCTGAACTAAAGAAGTGCCTGAACCTACAGAATAAAAACAAAAAAATACCCTTAATATATCATGGGACTTTGATAGAAAACATTGCAACAGCAAAATTATTAAATATTCTAAAGGAAACATTAGACTATCCTCCAATGTCTATTTATCCTTTAGTGCCAAAAGATATATTAGCAATAAAATTCTGAAGGAAATAAGTTCAACTTCAAATTTGATAGACAAATTTGATGTTTGTCTTTCATGTATGAAAGTAGCAACAAGATTTTTACCATATTAGTCAGCTTTGAATTTCTATAACAAAATATCTGGAAAAAAAGTTAACTTACACCGAGGAAAAGTTTATTTTGGCTCACTGTTCTGGATGTTTCAGTGAAAAATCAGACTGAACCATTGCTTTGGACCTCTAGTGGAGGTGCCAGATGACAGTAGCAGGGAGCACTTGGCAGAGCAAATTGCTTACATCACAAGAGAGGAAGACAAAAAAAAAAAAAAAAAAAAAAAAGGAAAGGAGGAAGAGGGAGAGGGAGAAGGAGGAGGAGGAAGATGATAATGATTATCAGAGCCCCAAAATCTGCAAGGGTGCACCCCCACTGACCTAAGGCTCCACCTCCTAAAGATTCTACCACCTCCTGTAGCACCTCTCTGGGGGCCTTTAACACATGGACATATGGGGGACACTTATAGAAAATCGCATATAGCACTCCTAAGCTCATCTGGCAGAGGCGGTGGACGATTACAGGCTTCATTAGGAATCTAGTCCCCCAAAAGACATATCAAAATTGTCATTTTAGGGAAAATTTATGAAACACAAGCATTGATGGTAAACATTATGTTCATTTAAATACAAAACTAAGGCTAAACATCTGTGGGGATTATGGTCACAGAACAGAATGTAAATATCTTAAACCACAATATCATAAAAAGAACGCGCTTAACGAGCAACAGCGATGGAGGAAGGGATGTGGGGAGAGGTGCACAGGCCCCCGGGTTCTGCATCTTCCTCAGCAGAGAGTCTGCGGACACAAAGTAAAATTGGTAAATCAAGAAATCAATACAAGCCGGGCGCGGTGGCTCAAGCCTGTAATCCCAGCACTTAGGGAGGCTGAGACAGGAGAATCGCGAGTTCAAAGCCAACCTCAGCAATGGCGAGGCGCTAAGCAACTCAGTGAGACCCTGCCTCTACATAAAACACAAAATAGGGCTGAGGATGTGGCTCAGTGGTTGAGTGCCCCTGAGTTCAATCCCCAGTACCAAAAAAAAAAAAAAAAAAAAAAAAAAAAGAAATCAATACATAAGTACACTGTTTAAAGTCTGAGGGTAACCAACTCAGACAGACTATACAAACTTTCCAAACCCTTAGGAGGAAGAAAAGAACTCTCACAAAGCAAACAAAAGAGGGAAGAAACAAAGGCAAAAAATAGAAAACAAAGTCAATATTTTTTTTTGAAAAAGAGAATCAAATGAGATGATGACTTTAGAGCAAATGTATCCAACAGAGCATTAAGGTAAAGGGTGTGCTTTTCCACAAAAATGGAGATGTTTAATAAGCAGAAAAGCACAAGTCACAGAAAAATAACTTTCTATGGCATCATTTGGGTCCACTAAATAACTATCCATACAAACATTCATCTACATGCTTACTTAGACATAGACTTTTCAGGAAGCCCTCGGAAGAAATGGCTGATCTTGACTAGCTTTGAGGAATGGTGCCAGAAGGATTGGGGGACAGAGGGAGTGATTTATTCTCCACTTAACAGAAGACAGAAAATATGTGTTATATCTATATATTAAATGTAATTTCACTACCAAGTAGAGCACAATATGAAAAATGCCATAGTAGCAGAACATACAAAGGACTTCGGGAGGTCCCAAGAGGGAGGTACTAATTATGCCTGAGAAGTTTAGAAAAAGCGTCACAAAGTGGGTGACCCATGAGCCTTAAGGAATGACTGTTATTTTTTTGAGGCACAGATTGAGCCAACAAGGCAAAAATGGCGGAGGCATCTGGGGCACCAGAGCACATGCGTGTCCAAGCAGTACGTCGCAGGCCTGTGTCTGCTCGTCATGGGGCCTAAGCGCATGCTAATTGACAAGCCATACTCAAGAATAAAAAGGATACAGAGCAAAAAAAAAGGGACATTCCTGCAGGAAGGACCAAAGACTAGCCATCCTCTGCCTCCTCGTTGAGGTCTCCCAGAAGACAAGGCTGCCCGCATCCCTGGCTACTCATTCCCAGATTCCACCCTTAAGGGAAGTTCTTCCTCACAGCTAATCAGCAGCTCAAGAGGGTGACCAGCTGCCTCTAGCTCAGCTCACAGGTGGCCTCCTCCTGGCCAGTCTGACAGCACAGTGCTGTCCCAGGAATAGGTTTCTTCCTCATTTTCAATCAAGTTGTGTTGCTGTTTTGAGGTCCAAGGTAACTCAGCCAGACAGTGAGTTAGTGTCCGCAAGGAGGACAGGAAGGGACAAGAATGACATTCTGGAAAAGAAACCAAAGGGAGGCAACAGGGGTGGGGGGCCGAGAAACCCCCAACTTACTCCACAGGTGCATCACCCCAAGTTCTCTCCTCACCTGCAACCTGGGCCTCACATTCAAGGCCACCTCCTCTCTCCTGCTAGTCTAGGCTTCTGCCTCTGGAGTGCTGAGCCTGTGGCCGTCCCCCTCTCCTTTGCAGGAAGCAGGTGCAGAGTCCTCACTTTTATTTAACCCTCATTTCCTTATCCTGGAAAAGGAAATGAAGGACAGCGGCTTCTGCCCTGGGATCAGAACTCTCTCAGGTGCCTCTCCCGATTATCTTCAGCCTCCCCCCCCTGACCTCCTGGGAGCGCCGGATCTGCCCCTTCTATCTGCCAGAGCTCCCAGCTGGTGCGAGGATCAGGGCCAGTGCAGAATCCCCACCGCCACTTCCTCCCCGTATCTTCCACCTGACACGGTGCGGACAGTCCACTAAGTGCGTGCGCCTGGGGCACTGAGAGCTGGAGGGACCTCACAATGCAGGGACATAGGTGAAACTGCTCCTCACTGTGTGAGTGGCTGAATCCTAATAAGGTCATAACAGCTGAGATCCATATGAGCCACGTGAGGTGGCAGAGCTGGGATTCAAACTAGGATTTCCTGGCTGTAACGTCCAAAGGCCCCTGACTACACACTCCTTGCTGGAACTCATGCTGACACCCGACAAGGGCTCACACTGCCCTGGCCACTGCCCTAGACCGGGACCTCTGCTGCTCAGTCTTACTAGACACCCTCCTTTCCCCACCCCATCTGTGCATCTTCAACCCACGCACACCCCCTGCTACCCCTCCCAAAAGTTAGAAGAGGAAAGGAAAATCACTTTGGGGTGCTTTTTGCCACAAACCCCAAGTCCTGGATATTATCATTCTTATTTTATCGTTAAGGAAATTGAGGCTTGGGTTCTCAGGTCAGGTGAAGAAAGCCCCAGGACTCAGCCAGAAGATGCAAGCAAGCCTGGTTTTGCTCACTCCTGGGCCCTGTCCCTGGCAGCCTGTCCCCTCCCCACACACCAGCCCAACGCAGGAGGTGAGAGGAGGTTTCATCCAGCAAGGAAGTCAGGAAATAGGCATGGCTAGACAGCCCCCAGGTGGGGAACCGGGCAGGAACGGGAGCGGGGCAGGAAGGGGCTCCATCTGGGGGCCGCTTTCTGCAATATTCTCTGCCATACTTGGTAGAGAGATGTGAAAATGAAACATGGCTACCATCCAAGCCACGGGACTTAGGAGTTGATTTCCAAATTCCTATCAGAAATCCCATAATTGAAAAGGATTGAAAGCAAGTCATTATGTCCCAAACAGCAGACAGCAAGGATCCAGAGTTTTCAGGCTGCCCAGAGCCAGCTAACAAAGGAAAAAGCAGTTCTCTTTCCCTAGACATAAAGCAAGTCATGTGACCCCAAGGTGAGACTTCCTTCACCGAAAAATATAGACATTTAGCCGGGTGCAGTGGCGCATGCCTGTAATCTCAGCATTTAGGGAGGCTGAGACAGGAGAATCACGAGTTCAAAGCCAGCCTCAGCAAGGGCGAGGTGCTAAGCAACTCAGTGAGACCCTGTCTCTACATAAAACACAAAATAGGGCTGGAGATGTGGCTCAGTGGTCGAGTGCCCCTGAGATCAATCCCTAGTACCAAAATAATAATATATATACATATATGTATGTGTATATATATATATATATATATATATACACACACACATATATATATATACACACTAGATAGATAGACAGACAGACAGACAGATAGATAGATAGATGTTTATCAATCCTGAGGTTAGAATCAGCGGAAGTAAATATGCACTCAGCCAGCAGGGCCAGAAGCACTGGACAGGGCACCAAGCTATGGACTCAGGTTTGGAGATTTGTGTTCTCATGGGCCACAGACCTATAGAATCACCTACTGACCCTCTCACTCTTGGTTTCCTCATCTGTAACACAGCAAACAGGGCAGCAGGGTTGAAGGTGCTGCTGGATTGGAGAGTTGATATGGAATTAGAGGACTGGTTTACAAATACAAGCATTTACTCAACGCCATTCAACAAACATTTGTTGAGCACTACTCTATGCATTCTTACATCCACTGGGGATTTAAAGTACTGAACAAGACTGACATAGGCAATCATGGAAACAAATAAAAACAGCTCATTAGGTGTGCGACTGTGCCAGCCGCTATGAAGGAGATTACAGGATGACCTGACTCGAGGAGAGTTAGTTCCTCAGGGAGGTGGCATCTAGGCTGAGATGATAAAATTAAATCACAAGAGCTGTCACGGGGCACTTGGGAGGGGCAACACTGTTCTGAGACCTTGAGAATTTGCTGGAATTAACAACAGAAAGAGAAGGGGAGAGAGAATTCCAGACAGGCAGGGTGACAAGGACAAAGTCCTTCAGCAGGTGGCCGTGGCTGCCAGGCCTGAGCAAGAGGAGAGAGGCAAGTCTGGGGGAGATGAATGGGACGGTGCAGGGTCTGATCTTAAGTTCTGAAAACAAGAAAGGTGTTAAACAAGTGTGAAACAATTGGAGAGAAGTTGAGAAGCTAATGCAGTTGTCTAATCCAGTGGATTTCTGTTATTACCCTCCCCACCCTCCCTTGTTTTGGGTTAGTATCACAAATCAGAGCGAACATTCAGCCTTTGGTTTTTTGAGGATTAGCTTATTTCACTTAGCATGATAGTCTCCAGTTCCATTCATTTACCAGCAAATGCCATTATTTCATTCTTCTTTATGGCTGAGTAATATTCCATTGTGTATATGTACCACGTTTTCTTTATCCATTCATCCATTGAAGGACATTTAGATTGTTTCCATAGCTTGGCTATTGTGAATTGAGCTGCTATGAACATCGATGTGGTTGCGTCATTGTAGTGTGCTATTTTTAAGTCCTTGGGGTATAGACCGAGGAGTGGGATAACTGGGTCAAACAAATAAAAAAACTTTAAAAAATAAGGAAGCTAATGCACTTGGCCAATTGAGAGACAATGGGGCTTGGATTTAGCAGGGAGCAAGAGAAAAGGAGAGAAGCAGGAGGGAGGCTAGCCATAATGAGGACGTAGACTTCATGAATCTGCATGTTGATTGGTGCCAAGGATAACACCCAGCCTCCTGGCCTGGGCACCCAGGGGAATTCTGGTGTTAAATCCCTGGGATAAAGAAGGCTGGAGAAGGGCAGGGATGGTAAGGGATGTCACACGTAGAGTAGTGAGAGAGAAAACAGTGCTGGTCTGAGAATCAGAAGCCCTTGGCCCTAGGTCCATCTCTGCAGGAGCTGAGACCAGGATAAGCCATTTCACGGCATCCAAATCAAGTGGAGTGGTTGCAACTGTCCTTGCGGCCCCTAAAGTCTCTTGGTTCCAGAGAAGGCATTTCAAATGGGTGACTGGGGTGTGGATTCAGGAAACAGGAGTGTTTAATTTGATCCCACTGTTTAACTATTGGTACATTCCCATCATACTCTGATCCCTACCCTGTCATGAGAAAAAGAGAACATCTAGATGACGTGTAACACAGGGTCCGACCCAGATCCCCACGTGGCGGGGGTCAGTGGAGTTGAGTGACAGCTGCCCCTTTGCAGGACACAGAGCCCCACTCGCGCCAGGGCCCACCTTCCCCCCTCCATTCACACATGAGCCCCACCTGGCCCCTGTTGAGGGGAACCCCCAATTTTTAGATAATGATGAGAGTAAGTTCAAATCACCAGCTCTCTCTCAAACCAATGATTATTTGCTAAATTACCCCTTTTCTGATTAAAACGAAATTCTAGAAGAAAAGTGAAATTGACATTCCAAAAGTCTCCTGTAATTCCACTACTGGGAACAAATTATCATTAAAATATGTATGTGCTTCCTGCCTGCCTTGCTTGATAAAATTGGGGTCACATTCAATATAACATCTTTTTATGATGCTTTTCTTCACGAATATGATCACAGGGCACTTTCTTGTACTATTACAGGTTCTTTGCAAACCAGATTGGGAATGACTATATGATTTGCTGAATAATTTATGTAATTATTCCACCCTCATTTCATAAATTTGTAGACACATCTCAACTCTGATTATTTCTTAAGACACTGTCTTAAAAGCAGGATGATAAGGTCAAGAGGAAAGATGTATCTTTAGGGCTTTTCAAAAGTGTTGTCAAATTGCTCTCCAGAGAGGTTGTTTTCCTCACCCTCCATCCATCACGATTTGCCAATACTAGATGTTATCACTTTAGACAAACTCCCTCAAGGAGTTTTCCAGGAGGGGACACGAGAGGCATGTAAGGCATGTAAGGGAACCCTGCTGGGGACAGAAACCATGCCTTGTTTTTGTAAAAGGATGGAGAGCAGAGATTACAAAGATCTTCTCAAAGACCAGATAATAGAATAGAAAATGCCCTTGATGTAATGTTGGTTTTCTGTCTGCAGGCCATCAGGTCTCTGCTGGAACTACTCTGCTGTTACAGTGTAACAGCCTCTGTGGACAATATGTGAAAAATGGAGTGTACTTGTGTTCCATGAAACTGTATTTATTTGCAGAAGGTCCATAGGCCGCATCTGGCCATGAGTCAGAGTTTGCCGACCTGTGCTCTGTCTCTTTCCTTCCTCTCAATAATCTTGGTAAGTAGGTAGGCGGGATGAGTACACCTTTTACCCAGTGAAACTGAGGCTCAGAGAATCCAAGTAACTTGTGCCCAGTGACACAGCTACTCCCTGGAAGAGTTGCAGCTTGAACCCACATTTTCTGACTTGTAGTTTAGAACACTCTTTAATGATATGGAATCTCTTTTCATGAGAGTCAAATAAAAAGCAATGATAGCAAAAAAAAAAAAAAAAAAAAAAAAAAAAAAAAAAAAAAAAAAAAAAAAAAGAAAGAAAGAAAAGAAGAAAAAAAAGCTTAAGGCATTTGGCCAAATGCATGCTCTGCTTGAGAACTCAGAGTTCAGCAAGGGAGATCATGATTCAGTGCCTGAAACAGAAGGACATGCTCGGTAAAGTGCTTTGCATTGTAAAGTCAGTCTTTGGTGATGTTTGATGGCTATGCGGTTGCTCTTTGAGAAAACAGTTTGTCAACAGTGGAAGGCAGCTGAATGAATAAACTCTTGCACTTGACAGTAACAAAAAACCCACCTCCAAGTAGCAAAGAGAAAAAGAGAAAATCATTGGTTCCTTTAACTCAGAGATCCAGGGATAATAACTTAAGGTACAGCTGGATCCAGGGCCTGAAATGATATTATCAGGGCTTTGTCTATCTCTCCTCTGCTGTGCTTGTCCCTGCTTGATTCTGGAGATGAGCCCACTTTATGTGGTAGGCCCAACTGTGTTCAAAAGAAAGGGGAGACTCACCCTCCTGATGCCACATCTCAGTATTTCACAGAAGAACTCTGATTGTGCTTCTGGGGCCATGGACACACCACTGGATCAGTCGTTGCGCCCAGGGTCATCTGCAGGCTGATCAACCACTGTTACCAAAGAATGTACCCGTTATATTTGACACTCCATTAAGATCACATGGGTGGGAATGGCGTTGTCGTCTTTAGAAAGAAATAAGAGCTGGCCAAAAGACCACCGGAGCAGCAAAACAGTAATTTGAAGCACTCGACCTCCACCCCTTCCCCAAGAGTCTAGGAATTCTCCCAGAGCGAGTAGTGCTGCCCGACCTTGCTCATGAACTTGATCTTGAGGAAACCGTGCAGAAGGCATTGCTATGGGTTAAATTGTGACCCCTGCCCAATGCTCAGTACTTCAGAATGTGACTTTATCTGGAAATAGGTCATTGTAGATGTAATTAGTTAAGCTGGGGTCATCCTGGAGCAGGGTGGGCCTCCAATCCAATATGGCTGGCGTCCTGGGAAGACGGCCATGCAAAACCAGAGAGCTGGGTAGCACCATGTGGTGATGAAATCAAGATTGGAGTGATGTACCTGTAAGCCAAGGAGCACCGCGGACTGCCAACCAAGCCACCAGGACCTACAAGAGGAGACCACTTCAGGTTCAGAGTGTGGCTCTGCCAACACTTTGATTGCAGACTCCCAGGCTCCAGATCTGAGAGACAATTAATTTTTGCCATTTGAAGTCCCATAGACTGTGCTCTGTGGCTTTTCTGCAGCCCTAGCAAACTCACACAGGCATTCCAAGCAGAAGAAACATTCGAAATGGAGGCTGAAAGGATGAAAAGCTGGGCCACAGAAGTCTCTAGAAGAACAAGTTTTCCGAAAGAAGGTCTTGGTCATCCTGATCACCAGTCCAGGAATTTAGAAGGCCATTACGATGGAGAAAAGGTGCTTTGACAACGTCTACCATGCTACCCCCCTCCCCAGCAGAGCCAGAACAGGCCACAGTACCCAGTGGCCATGAAGTTCTCTGCTCCCAAGACAGAGACCAGCTGGCCTTTCAAACCCGCTGGCTGGAGTCACCACTGTGCAGAGAGCTCCCTGGCCGAGCCTCCTGCTTCCCGCAACGCCCTGTGCCTCTCCTTGTCTGTCTTGCCTGGACGACCTTCCAGCCTTTGGAGAAAAGACTCCAATGAAGATGTTTTCAAAGGTTTGATTCTTCCAAGAAAAAAAAATGGCAACAGTTGCCTGGCTTTGGTTGCCTGGTGCAAGTGTTTCTTCTTATCGGAGGGTGGCCCAGGGCGCATCTGCCGGATGACAGCACCTGGGAGCTGTGGGAGACTCTGCCTTGGCATCCCCAAGAGGTTTGCCTCTTCATATGCCTTGAGAAGGACCTGTGTTCAGCCCAGGTTGGTGGCAAAAAAAAATTTTTAAAGTTTAAAGATAGTATCATCCAAACAAAAACTGAATGAACCAAAGGAGTGAACTAAAAACACCCTCCTCGTCCTACTCAAAGCCTTGCTTGCGTCCAGGGTCCAACTACTTCCACTTCCAAGTAAGTGCTGCAGCTAATAAAGATCCCACAGGGACTAAATAGACAATGTGCATGGAGGCCGGTCCCCCTGGCTGCTCCATAAATGCCACTGCCCTTCCTCCCCGGCTTCTAGGAACTCCCACCCCAGAGGAGGATGGGTTGCCTGGTATGTAAGGCCTGGAGTCCTTCAGCCTCATCTGGACTGGTCTCTGCTTCCGTTGCCCCTTCCCGAGTGTATTTCTCCTCAGCACAGCCTCCAGAGCCTCCCTGCAACCCCCCGTGCCTCTCCTTGTCTGTTGGTCAGATCACGTCACTCCTCTATCTAAAGTCCCCAAAAGGTGCCCCATCTTGCAGCAAAAGCCAGAGTCCAGGAAAGCTCTGAGATACCGGAGTTTCTCAACCTTAATGATCTTGATCTTTGAAGCGGGATATTTCTTGTGGGGTGGGCGTGGCGTGGTCCTTGCCTTGAAGGATGTTTTGCAGCATCTCTGGCCCTTTATCCACTAGATAATAGTAACACATCTCCCTACCAGTAGGACAACCAAAAACGTTTCCACCCATTGCCAAATATCCCCTGGGGTCAGAGTGGCCCCCGGCTCCACTTTATCTGCAACCCCTATTCTTCTATGACCTCATGGCCCAAACCCTCTCCTCACCCCACCAAGATATGTCCACCTTCTCACCCTCCCCAAACCTCACCTCGGACCCTTGTCCACTGTCCACTCTGCATGACTGCAATTTTATACCATAAAACAACAACTCCCACCCCGCTTCTCATCTCCTGGAAATCACCATACTGTTGTCCCCTTCTGTCCCTTTGACTGTGGTCTCAGCAGTGGTTTCTTGAATTTGACACCAAATGCACACGCAACAAAACAAACACAGATAAACAGGACTGCGTCAAACTGAAAAGTCTCTGCATCGCCAAGGAAGCAACCAATGGAGTGAGAGAGCCACCTGAGGAACAGGAGAAAATACATGCAAGCTGATGTCTTTCCAAGATATATCAGAAATTCCTAAAACTCAATAGCAAAAAATAAATATTTTTTAAACTCTTCATGGAAAAAAAAAAAGCAAAGAATTCAGTCGACATTTCTCTGGAGATAACATACAAATGGCCAACAAGCTCAACATTACTAATCATAATGGAAATAAAAATCAAAACCGTATCACCTCACACTTGTGAGGGTGACTATTACTTTAAGAAAAGGAGAAGGGGGAGAAGAAGAAGAGAAGGAGGAGGAGGAGTTGATGAAGAAGAGGAAAGAGAAAAGGAGGAGGAGAAACAGAAGAGGAGGAGGAGGAGAGAAAGGCATTGGTAAGCTTTTGGAGACTCTGCAATGCTTGTATAACATTGACATGAATGTGAAGTGGTACAGCCACTGTGAAAAACAGCTTCCTCAAAACATTAAAAATGCAAGCTGGGCGCAGTGGCGCACGTCTGTAATCCCAGCACTTTGGGAGGCTGAGAGGAGAATCGCGAGTTCAAAGCCAGCCTCAGCAATGGCGAGGCACTCAGCAACTCAGTGAGACCCTGTCTTTACATAAAACACAAAATAGGGCTGGGGATGTGGCACATTGGTCGAGTGACCCTGAGTTTAATTCCCTGTACCAAAAAAAAGAAAAAAATTAAAAATGCAATGACTGTGTAATCAAGCAATGCCATTTCTGGGTACATGTCTAAAAGCACTGAAATCTGGATCTCAAAGAGCACAGGATCTCAAAGAGAATCTGCACTACCTTGTCTTATTGTGAGTCACAACAACCAAGCTATGGAATCAGCCCAGATGCCCATCAACAGATGGAGAGATTTAAGAAGATGTGATGTGTACATGGAATAGAATATTATTCAACCTTTTAAAAGAAGAAGGTCCTGTCATTTGTGACAACGTGGATGGATCTGGAAGACAATGCCCTGGGTGAAATAAGATGGTCACGGAGGCCAAGTATTGTATAATCTCTTTAACACAATGCAACCCCAATAGTTAAAGCAATAGAACAGTGATGAGATTTCAGATAAAGAAAGAGGAGTCAGCAGAGATGGAGGCAGAGACGAAAACAAAACGCCAAGAGTGGAAAGGAAGAGCATTTCCCCGAGGCCAGTACTCCCAAGGGAAGAAGGGAGAAGAAAGGCGTGCTGGTGACCTGGACCACCTGAGCACCAGCATCTTCAGTGGGCCTAGGGTACAGGGATGTGACTGCGGTCCACTGTCCTGGCTGGGCTAATTGCTAGAGATCTCACCTGGGTGTGGCTAGAGTCATGTGTGATCCAACACCCTATACTGTGAGGGAGTTGGGGACAGATAGGCAAAGTCCAGCATTTTTTCCTGCTTAACCATGCTGGACTCCTAATCAAGATCCAACCCAATCCCAGCCCCCTCTCTGTGACGGTGATGGCTGTAACACCAAATTCTGGTCCAAACTCAGCCTACAGTTCCCTAGCACAGGCAAACACTTGGAGATGCCTACCCAATGGCCAAGTCAAGTCCTCACTACGACTACACCCGCTTTTCAGCTTCTGGGACATGCCTGCCTCTCTCTGAGGGGTGTGACTATTGAGTGTGTGCACACATACACACCCAAAAACACTTTCTGCAATTTGCTTTATTCAGAAAAAAAAATTTTGTGTCATTTTGATATGATTCTAATATGTCCTTCCAATGG
The DNA here is from genome assembly GCA_004024805.1 of Geosciurus inauris. Classification (NCBI taxonomy): domain Eukaryota; kingdom Metazoa; phylum Chordata; class Mammalia; order Rodentia; family Sciuridae; genus Geosciurus; species Geosciurus inauris. The sequence continues at coordinate 298,684 of PVHX01000272.1, forward strand.
TTTCAAAACACTCCTTGGCGTGAATGGATTTATCCAGCCACTCCCATACCAATGAGCATTTAACAATCACACTCCCCCACAGTCTTCCATGAGCAATGGTGCAGTAAACATCCTCATAGGAATGTTCCGCATTCTAGTGCATCCGTGCATTTGGAAAGTTCTCCTGGCATACTCCCACTCATTGTTTAAATGTTGGTTGAAGAATCACTGCTTTTAAAGAAACTATCACTGATAACTCAGAAAAAGTGAATCTTTCTGTCTTAGTCCATTTTCTGTTGCTATAACAAAATACCTGAGGCAAGGTATTTTATAAGGAAAAGATGTTTATTTGACTCATGATTCTGGTGGCTGAAAAGTTCAAACAGCCACCTTGACTCTGTCATACCATGGTGGAGGAATAGAAGGAGGACTGGCCTCTATGTCCATAGGGAAGCAAAAGACTGGAGAAGGGGGACGAGGCTGCCCCTTTTATAAGAACCCACTCTCATGAAAACTGATCCCCTCTTGGGAGACCTTACCCACAAACCAGCTCCAGTCCCTTCATGAGGGCAGTCTAAACCCAATCATATCCTACAAGACCCCACCTCCTGAAGGCCCACCACTGCTCGACACCTCCACACCGCAGACTAAGCTTCCAGCACATGAACCCCTGGGAAAAAACCACAACCACACCTTCGAATCCCCTCCAGCTGCATGTGCTGAGGTCTCTGCTGTAGCATTTTCAGGAATGTTGAAATTGTTAGTAAAATCCTGGAGGAAGGGGCCAGTGCTGTTCATCTCTGAATCCAGCATGGTGTCCTCCACAACAAATGTGTCTAATCAACATGTCCTTTTAGAATTAAATTGCAAAGAATTTGGACTCTGAAGCCAGACTGGCTAGTTTTGCAATCACTGTAGTTCCTGACACTCACCAGTCTCTGAGGTAGTTTCTCACCTGTACAGAGGAGGAAGGATCCCCAGCTGCGTTTGGCTGTTGGAAGAATGAAACAAGATCATGGACGGCGAGAAGCACGGGGCCTGCCACATGGCACTGTTTGAAAAGGGGAGCTGTTATGATTGGCGTGTGTCTGGGGACAGAGGCTAGGTTGAGACTTTGGATTGGCACCTGGCCCTGTCCACATACCTCCAGGCTTCTGAAGATAGGGAAACTCCCTGGGACAAGTTGGCATTTCCCTGACAAATGTCCAGATACATCTTGCTGGTGCCAAGCTGTCTGGGACCTGTTCCCTCTTCCAAATACCCAAGCCCTTCGCTGATGGAAAACTCTGGCTTCCGTTCTCTGTGACACGCCCTGATGGGCAAGCTTATGGGCATCGCCCAGAACATCTCTCTAAGCCAACACATTGTGCCGAGCAGGCGGGAGGCTGGATGAAGGACAGCCTTGAGTGCTGAATGCTAAGTACTTTAGTACCTGTACTGCTGTGAGTACTAAACAAAGGGCAGGAACTCGGAGGGCCCCCCAGGAAAAGTAGGGGCTGGTCTAATCAGAGATCCTCATCAGGTACTGATCTGAGCGAAATCCTCCTTTCCCTTCCTTGCCTGCTCAGTCTCTCTTCAGAGGCCACTCTGGGAGCTCGTGAGACCTGAGGACCCCTGGATAGGAAACTGATCACACAGTAAGTCTGGATGAGAACTGAACAAGGTCTTAAGGATCACTGTTCCCTCCTGCTGGACAATCCACAGTGGTCCTCCTAACAGTAAGAGTCAGGACACCTGGGCACTCACTTACTCAGCCTCTGGCCTCCCCCAGAACTCCTGGGACAGAAGTAGCAACAGCCCCCTCACTCAGATCGTACCTGTGGCCTCACCTCCCACCTCACCACTAGCTCAGGGAAACCTTGAATCAGGTTTTTAATGAGAAGAAAAAGCACATACGCCAAAAGTGAACCTGCCAGACTTTGTAGCCTTTTAGCTTAACACTCAGAAATGTAGCACCTTTGATTTCAGGTTCCATAGTAACCTCAGTCCTCCAGAGGAGTGACTCACGTCTGTAGATTGTGCCCTTGGGTGCAAGAGAAGAAATTCAACGCTCCAGGGCCGGGCGGGGAGCAGAGTTAGTGAAACTACTATGAGCAACATCTGGGCTTCAGCCTCACACAGCAGACACCAGCCGCCCTCCCAGTGGCCCCAGAAGCACCCCAGACTAATGTGCTCCATCCAAGGCCATTGGACAGCAACCCAACGTGGGATCCCACGCGAGAACATGGCAGCCATCTGCTCCTGGCTTTCCCAGGGAAGCACACAGACATGGGAAATGTTTGGGGGAAGGACTAAGTTGGGGTGGTGTTGTTAGGTGAGGATCTCTTGGTGTTTTCTCCAGTCTGGACACCGTTTGGCAAGGCTCACAGAAAGGGTGGTTGATAAATGAATCAAACAATGAGATGGTACTGCCCACCGACTATCCGGCCAGCTCAGGCCAGAGCAAAGTGCTCCAGCCCGTTCTGACTGACGAGCTCAGGGACCTCCTGGGACCGCACAGGGTTTTCTCTCTGCCCACGATCTCTGTTTCACCCACATTTTTGTTTCTTCCATAAAACAGGAGATCAGAATAGGGGCTGGGGAAGGTGGCTGAAAGTCTGAGACCTGAAACTGGTGTAGCAAATCCATGCTGTGTCATTTGGGGCCATTTTACCTCTCTGATCTCAGTACCTATGTCAGTGAAACCACAATCATAACAAGGTCTACTCCACAGTGACTGTGGCGATTAGGTGAGGCAGTGGACACTAAGGTCTCGGTCAATGTTAGCAGCGATAACCATGCTGATGGCAACAATGAAACCATGGTTACTTTGGTGGGGGAGGGGGGGTTACTTACTGACCCTCCAGGGTGTGTCCTTCATTCCTTCATCTATTTCTATGTGCATACATCTGCCATCATCCTCATCTCTATTCTGGATGTTTCCACCATCCTAGCCACTTTTTGAGAAAGAGAGTGAAGAAACCAGACCCGTTTTATGACCCTTCTGTGACGTAGCAAAGGGATCTGGCCAGTCCATCCCCCTGACGGGAACTGCAAATCCCCTTGATCCTACAGCTACAGCCTCCGTCATTTCTCCACCTGACAAAGATTTACTGTGAATCTGCAGTACATCAGGTATTGTTCTCACCACTGGGATACATTGGAGAACAGCAAAAGCAAAGTCCCCACCCCGGTGACACAACCATTCTAGTGGGGAAGATAAATGACAAATACACAAGCCACAACCTAGCTGTCCACTGGGACCACTGCTTCTGCTGGGCTGGGGCTTTCCCTGGGCTCTCCCCACCCCTGAGCCTGACTCCAGAGCCACCCTGCAGGGCTCAGTGAGCAGCAGAATTGGCTCAAGTCACAGCTTGGAAAATCTCCATCCTTTCTAAGCCACCAACCCAGAAGGACTTGACCTCTTCCTCTGCCGGTCCTGTGCTCCCCACAGCCAGCCCGTCCTTGTCTGAGGTCCTCATCCTGCAGGGCACCCATCCCTCTGCCCACACCCATGCCCTCACCATCTCTGCCCTGGGGCTCAGAGTGGCCTTTGGTCTCATCCCCTTACTCCAGCTCCATAGAGCAGCCACAGCACACACTCTGAAACTCATGCCTGGCCACGCCACCCTCAAGCTCAGCATGCACCAGAGTGTTTTGTCCACAGGAGGCACCTCAGCCCTGCACTGCACACTCAGGCCGGGGCCCGCTTCTCTGACCTTACCTCCTCTCCCTCCTTGGGCCACACAGAGTTTCTGGACCTCGGCGTCTTTCTCTGCTCCTCAGTCTTTGGAGGTGTTGTTCCTCTCCTCTAGAACATGCTTGCACTCATTCCCAGCTCACCCTTGAACTGTCAGCTTAAACTTGGCTTTCTGCAGAAAGCAGACGCTGGCTCCCCGCATACCACGGATGCTCATGGCTCCCTGCCTTTCTTTATGGGACATTACCCAGAATCTGCCTGGTGGCTCGGCCGCCCTCTCTCTGGGGTGTCAAGTTCCTCCAGGCCTGGGGTAGACTCTTGCTCACCAGGGAAGACAGACACCACACCATCACAACACAGCCAGAGCTTTGCATGGAGACCCATGGGGCCAAGTGTCCAGCCTTGTTGGGGCAACTCATGTGCTGGCTCCCTGGCTACAGGAAGGGACACTGAAGAAGAAGCCATCTCCTTCCACAATTCCCACACAACCCCCTCTTCATGGGGACTGTTCCTCCTCTCCTTCGCAGCTGTCCACAGAGCACCTCTCCCTTGAAGCATGATCCTCACCAGAGAACACCTCGCCCCACCCCCGACCTCAAGAAACCTTGTTCATTGTGCTAAACCTGTTCCACTTCTGGGAGAAGGAAGGGACCATTTTGTATCGCCCAGGAGGAAACCCACGCCAGACTCCCCACTCACACCATTAGGGGCCCTCAGAAGGGGCCTGCGCCCCAGGTGCAAGCCCCTGACAGGACAGCAGCCACTTTTCCCTACCCAAACTGATGTCGGTGGCCAACAGGCCTGTGTCCTGGTAGGAAGGGACACTCCACAAAGCCCTCTTTCTCTCACCATTTCTACATTATATGGAATTCCCAGGGAGGGGCCTTAGTCTGGCTTCTTGACCAAGGAAGGCCAAAGGGCTCCCCAGGCCCCACCCAGTTTCTCAATGTGGGAACCACCCAGCTGGCTGCCTCCCCAGCTCACAGGACACAGGGAGAAAGAAAGGGCTGTTGAGTGGCTTTGAGTTCCCACGCAGGAAGCTGCCAGCTCGAGACAGCACAGCTTTGTGCTTGGGAGAATCTGTTTTCTCACCAGGCAGAGGGGCGTAGTGTCCTGTGGAGTGATCAGAGGGACCAGCAAAAGATGACTGGGCCGCCCTAGCCCCAAGCAGCAGGCAAGCTGGCTGAACACACCTGCCCTGGGGCTCAGAGGGAGACACCTGACCTAAAAGTCAACTCCAGGAAAGCTTCCCCGGCCTCTCCTGCAGTCCCTCCAGGCCCACACAGCAGCTTCCTCTACTTTGGTGACTGCAAATTGAGAAAATAACTCCAAATCAAAAGATGTTCTATAAAATTCTATAATTCTATAATTTTCTTCCTGACCTACAGATATTTATAGCTTGAATTTATATTCTATAAAATTCTATAATTTTATTCTTGACCTACGGATATTTAAATATAATAGACTAGAGAGAGATTTGATAGACAATGAGATATTGATATAGATTAGATATAGGTTAGACATAAATTAAATACATTCACAGAGATAAATAAGACAGATATATTAGATAAATAGATATACATAGAAGATAAACAGAGGAGAAAGATGACAGATGATGGATGAATAGAGATGAAATAGGAATATAAAGATGAGTTGATGGATGAAAAAGATAAAAAGATAAATATTAGATGGAGACACATAGATAATAGATGTGAATAGAGATGAGATGGATTGCGTTTGCAGGTAGATGGATAGAGATGAGATAGACACGTGGGACTGATGACCCAGGTGAGTAACGGCAGGCAGACGCTCGCGGCCTCAGAGCTCAGGCCTCTCAGGCTCCTTGCATCCTCTCTGCCTCCCAGCTGCAGTGGAAGGGCAGATCCTGCCAGGCTTAGCCGATGGCAGAAGAAGAGCGTAAAAAGTCTTAGACTTCTGCTGGGAAATTGCATCAAATGCCTCTCCCTAGTACCAGGGCTCAAAGCCCTGGACAGCTCCAGGCCTAGAACTTGTAAGGGACACTTGACATCATCTAGTCAGCAAGTGTGTGTGTGTGTGTGCGCGCGCGCGTGTGTGTGTGTGTGCGTGAGAGAGAGAGAGAGAGAGAGAGCGCAGGTGTGTGAGTGTGTGTGAATGTGTATGTGGGCGTGTGGGTCTGGGAAGAGGAGGTGGTTTGCAGGGACTGGGAAGAAGACCTGGTGGGGGTCTCTGGCCCTCTAGAACCTCAGCAAACTTAAAGTGCTTTGAAAACAACTGGGCTAACTCAAGCGAATCTGACCCGGTCACCAGGCATACAGAAGCTCTGACCCGCTGCAGGAAGGGACGAGCTCGCAGCCATGTGGCACCAGCGCTCTCCTCTTGCACCTGCACAGCGCTGCTCAGCTGGAGGATTGTTCCAGGGGGGCCTGTCAGCTCCACCTTCTGGAGAGCGTGCCCACCTCCCCTCTGCCTATTTACTGGCCTATTTCATTATTCCCAACATTTCTCTCATCGTTCGTTGCAAAAGTCACACGTGCACATTCAGTTCACCTGTATAAAGCCCGCCTTTCGCAGGCATTCTCCCGCAGACCACGTTTCCTGGCAACCACTGATTGATGTACAAGGAGAGCCGCTAAACCCAAATGGGCCAATCAAGTTCTTCCCTGGGAGGACTGACAGCTGAGTGAGGAGGAGAGTAGACCCTTCCCAGTGGCCAAGCCGAGAGCCAGGAAACTCACCAGTCCAACAGACCGAGAGGATCCCGTGTCCAGATTTTCCTGACACCCAGACTCATCTCTGGACTGACCAGCTGCGCTGTGGGTTTTGTGAACCAGTATGTGCTCCTTGTGATTAGATTAATTAATCAAGGTTTCTTCTCCCTTGTAACCCAAAAACCCAAAATGTAACAGTCTGATCATACCCTGCCAAACTTTTTGGCATTCACCTCTCAATTTTCTATCTTCCCTTTTATGAAATATATTTTACTATACAAATCAATGTGTGTAAGAGTTATATTTAGTTCTAATTTCTATCTTAAAAACAAGCTTAGAATCATGTAAGTTAAAGGCAAGGGCAGAAGTAAAACAAGTCTTCCTATTATCAATCCCAAATTCTTTCCAAGAAACCACAACAATGTATATTAATTGGTATGAGTAACAAAAATCCAAAATAATATTTATTAAATATGATGAAAGCTTTACTTATGCGTCAGAAATTAGCAACCCAGGGAGGGATGGTGGCTGTGTTCCAGGAAGATCTCAGGACTCAAATTCCTTCTGGTTTGTTGTCTTCATTGATTGCATTTCCAGTTTCCTCATATGCACTGTGCAGATGTTGATATCACTGCCTTGTAGCTGGAGATGCCTGCTCCTGTCCCTGCCTTCACACCTGCATTCATCCAACAGGTAGGAGGAAAGGATGAAGGAGTGGCAAAGTCTGTGTCAGTCCCCTTTTGAGACACTTCCCAGAAGTTGTCATAGGACGCTTCCACTTAAATTTCACTTGCCAGAACATAATCACATGACCATACCTAACTTAAAATGACTCTGGGAAATATAGCCTTGACTCTGGGAACCCATGAACACAACTGCAAATTAGAAGTTCTGTAACCACAGAAGAGGGGAGGATGAACATTGGAGAAAAACAAGCCCATCATTAACTGTTGTTATTGTCACTGTTTTGACCTTTAATAGTTCCGCCATCATCCTAGCAAGGGGGAGGGGGTCCCTCAGAGCCCCTCTCACCTCCCCTGCCTCCTCTGCGGACACCCTGTGTCTGTAACTCTGAGCCAGAGGAGTGCTTTGTAGACCTGGTGGAGAATGACCCTAGTTTGCAGTCTGGGACCAAACGGATGTTAGAGAATTCTGGAACACACCACATGGTTCCGTTTGTCTCTTCCTCAAAGGTCTTTGGCCCTCTCAGACCTGCTGGCTCATAAAAATGACAAGCTGCAGTGTGAGTGACTCAGCTGTGCCTACACACTACACCCACCCTACTTTATATGAGAAATATTTCCTGAAAGGACCCTTAATGAGGGTGAGTCGGATCCACTTAGGTTTCATTTATTCATTCAACATAGAGGTTTTGGAGACAGTAAAAGGGTGTCTGGAAGGACTAGTCCTGAGAACCTGGTTTCACATCCCAGATCTACAAGCCTGGGGGAAAAACGAACCTATGTAGGACTGAGTTGCTTCCCCTCTCTGTGAAAGGCAGATTGACATACCTGCCTCCTAAGGTTCTGAGAGATTATATAAGGCAGCCAGCCTGGGGGAAACTCCATAAATGTCAGCTCTTCTCCCTAAATTTCTCCGTGGCCCAGGACGGTGCTGAAAGTGTGGCAAGCTGGAGGGAGGGTGACTCAGGGAAGTCTTGCAGTTCCTAGAAACACAGGGCGCCGTGCGCTGGAGGCCCCCTCTGAGTGCAGCGAGGCGGGTGGGTTAGCAAGAGCCAGGACACTGAGGCCTTTCATGGGGCAGATGGCAAGATCCTGGAGAGCAGAGAGCCAGCCTCCTTCCCTCTGCCCTGCCCCCGGCCCCAACTAGACTCCCCTGGAGCAATTTCATGTCCCCGTGTCCCCTGCATGCGTTATAAATGGCCCTAATGTCATGCTTAGTTGATCCCTTGACATCAGTTCTGGCAGCTTCTAACAATGACGACACAGAAGGAAGAGCAGAGAGGGACAGAGGGAGGGAGGGAGGGGAAGCACAGCCCTTTGCCATAGTCATTGAACATATGATGACTTAAGAACTGATCATCCATAATTTCTTTTTAGCACTTCTAAACAACTACTTTTTTACAAAACTGATGGAGATGATTGGTATAGACTGTATATTTCTGTGACTATGAGGCAATTTTTTTAAACATCTCATTACTTGTTATAAAAATGAACTTGCATGAAGTTCAAACACGGCAGCGGAGTATAAAGTTCAAACAGACACCTACACGCGTGCGGCCAAGTCGCGTTCAGAACATGATCCGTGTGCTCAGAGGCAAAACACACCAACATGGCACCAGAGATGAGCTATAGAAACACTGGGAGTCCCTCCTTTCCCTTTCCTCAATGAACACATCCTTTCCCTTTCCTCAATGAACACATCCTCCAGGAGACCAGGAAGGGAGGCCTGGACTGCTGCTTCTAGGAATTGAGTCCCACGCGGGTGTTCTGGCTCCACAATACAGAGGGTGTTTTTGCAGCATGACCCCAAAATATATTGTCACCATGGCCTTATCCAGTGCTTGAGGCAAACACCAGAAATCTGTTCCAATAGCAGAGGACTATGGAGAGATGACTGTGCTGGGTCCGTAACGGACATCAGGAGTGTTCAGGGATATTTTCGCCACGTGCATATTTTTTGTCTTATTTTCACACCTCAGAAACGAATCTCAGAATAACATCAACCCGTTCTTTCCTGCCTGCCTTCCTCCCTCCCTCCCTTATTTCCTCGCTTCCTGCTGTCTTTATGAGCAATGAGCTAATGCCATCTATGCCAGTTGACACTACTTTTTCACCTAACACACACTGTGGCCTAGGTTTCCATCAGCATGGAGGAGTCTGTAGTACTAAGGGGTAGTACTGTAGTACTAAGTACTAAGTCGGTAGTACCATCTGCTGATGGCCAGCTGTGCTGTGGAGCCTTGGCACGTGTGCCTTCATGTGTTGACCGTGTTTTGTGGACAAGCTCCTGGAAGTGCTTTGTTGGTTGAAGGTGTGACGGGTTACTCTGCACGGTGCTGCACCGCCCTCCCAATACCCCGGTGCATTCCTCGCCGTGTTCTAGTCCCTCTCGCTGAGCAGTCGTAGATGGGGCTCCCCCAGCTGTATTTTGCTTAGTTTTCTGGTAGGGTGAAGGTCAATCGAGATCAGGAGAGATGGGATCAGAGAAGGCTTCCTTATCAGACCTTGAAGGGTGGCATGACTTTCCAACTCAGAGAACAGAACCAAGGCCATTCCTGGGAAAGGCTGGACTGTCAAGTCCGAGATGCTCATGGATCCCGGTCAAGGAGGATGGTGGTTCCTCATACCTGGGCCAGTGATTGACCATAGGGATCTGGAGCCCAGCCCTCAGCTTGGCAGGCTCAGACACTCCAAGTACAAAACAAACAAGCAGTTATAATCCCAGTGAGGGAAACAGACAATAGAAACTGTGTTGGACGGTGTCAGTGTTGTGGGAATAAAACCAAGGATGCGAGATAGAGAAGCAGGTCAATAAGGGCACCAGAGAAGGTGTCATGAGAAGGTCACATTTAATGATGAGGAAGTGAGCCTTGCAGACGTCAGGGGAAAGAGTGTGCCCCAGAGAGGGTGACCAAGGCCCCCAGACAGGAGAGACCCTGGTGAGTTGGAGGAAGAGAAGGAGGTCACATGCTGGAACAGAGTAGAGAAGGGACATGGGGACAAGTGAGAGCCACAGCCCAGAGGCCCTGGAGGCTGCATGGTTCTGGGCTCACTTGCTCTGTGTGTGATTTGAACTGTTTTCCACTGGGATATTTGAGCAGAAGGGGACAGGACCTGACTTGTGCTCGAAGGACAGGACTCTGGGTGAAAGAGGCAAGGTCAATACCAGGAGAGTCGGTCAGAGGCTACTGGAATAATCCAGGTGGGAGGTGATGGTGACCGGGACCAAGGGGAAGCCAACATGGAGCTGCTAGGCAGTGGTGGGTTCTAGATGTCCCTGGCAGGTAGAGCCATCGGGGTCACCTATTGGAGCCTGATGAGAGGGGTCACCCAATTGGAGGTGAGAGGTGAAAGCTCTGGGGTCCGGGCCACCCGGGGGTGTGACCCCAGCAGCTGAGGTAGGAGGCAGTCTAGGGTGGGGCGGGGAGTGAAGGGCTTGGTTTGGATATTCAATGTAATCCCTGCTGGACCTCAGAGTGGAGATGCTGAGTAAGCAGAGGGATATGTTAGAAAGAATTCAGGGAGAGGTCCAGGCAGGAGCATAAACCATGAGTCATCCGCATGAGGAGAGCGGTCCGGACTTTGGACTAGATGAGATCACTAAAGGAATGAGCGCAGAGCAGATGCGAGAAGAAGAGCAAAGGTCTGAGGACCAGCTCTGGGACCTCCGAGGTCACAAATTCAGGAAGAGGGGAGGAACCTGCCATGGTAGCCCTGTGGGTGGAACAGAAGGTCCTGGAAGCCCAGAGAAACAAGTGTTTGAAGAACAAGTGACTAAATACTGCTGCTAGGTCAGGAACTCTAAGAACTACAGCCGTGATCACCTGATGTTCTCTGAACACAGTCCTGGTCCAACCAGACTTTGGGTCTCACCTGCCCCAGGTGGATTGGACAGTTTAATTTGCAAAGGAGAAATCCTCTTTCCAACTCCCAGGGTGGGATTCCTCATGGCACAGGAGCACACAGCTAGTGCAGGAGACTGGACCAGAACCGAACGGTGCCAGGTGGGCTGGACTCCAGTCCTGGCTTCCCCACTGGCTCCTTGTGTGACCTTGAGGCCACCTCTAGATCTCAGCTCCTTCACAAGCAGAGGTGTGACCAGGGGACCGCTGAGATCCTTTTCATATCCTCCACTCAGGTCTTACATTCAAACACCTCTCAGTGAGTGGTGGCCGTATCATGTGCAGGGCCCCATTTTGCAAAGTGCCAGGGGTTGGGGGGGGGGGGAAACATTCCCTTGAGGTTACTCTGATATAACACTTTCTCCTTTCTTCTACAGTCCCTCTCTTGGCTTGTCATAGTATTTTTTTTTATTTGCAATTTAATTTCCTTATAAGTGGAAGACATCGATAAATAACTTTGTACATTAGCATGAATTTTACCATCTCCTTTTACATTATGCAAGGCCAAATTTTAAATCCAAATATGAAAACACTTCACTCAAAAGCAGGATCGACGAAATCCCATGATTCGTACCTCACAGCTCACACATGCATATGTATTTCATTCTTGCCAGAATAATGGAGATGCTGCACAAACCAAGGCAGCTGTTTTTGTTCTTATTGCTGCACGTGCAACCCTTTCTGAGGGCCTTCCGGGCAAGGGAGGCCTGATGTAGAAAGGAGTGGTGGGATGTTCTCCCCTCCTCCCCGCATCATCCTTCTCTGATGGGTTGCTGCCTAGCAAGACAGAACACCAGAGGCCATCTTGGTTGGTTGCTTTTCTTAGGACACTGCTTTCCTTTTGCCTTTGAAGCAGGTTTGCTCAGGTAGAAAGCATGGCCTTTGGGCTGGCGACACCTGCTGCTCAATGGGCTGGAGAGGTAGAACGCTCCCCTGGCGTTCACTGGGCGGCTGCCCGACCTCCCACGCACCACGACCCGAGATGCTATATGCAAATGAGGCAGCAGACCAGCCGTGCACACGCATCTTGCCTGTGTCCCCTTTGCTCACAGATGCATTCCACTGTCCCATGGGTCATTGCTTACAAAACACAAGTTCAAAGGTGAACATATTAAGAATTTCAAGATAGCAACAGTGGAACATTTTAGTCAAGCACAGGACCTTCTGTGAGCAGGGACCCTGTGCAGTTGCACAGGTCACACCCCCAGGAAGCCAGCCCTGCTGTCCCTCTGCTAACACAGCAGAGCTCTCCTCACAGTGCTCCTGGGCTTGGCTTTCCTTATTCTCCCACCCCAGACTGTAAGGTGTGTTGTTCAGTTATGGCCCCAGAACCTAGCACAATGCTTGATACACAGTAGGTGCTCATGAAATGTTTGAAGAACGAGTAATGAGAACAAGTCATTCCCACACACCTCGTCCGTGACCATTAGTGGATTTTTTTTTCCACAATAGTTTCTCTCTTCTCTCATTGGATTCATTCACTCGACATCTTCAGTGGGTCCCCAAGATACTCACAGTCTGGAGGAAGAATAGACATTGAAACAGAAAATTAGTTCATGCACTCGTGCTTTTTAATACCAAGCACAGGGCCTGGGAGCACTAAGGAAGACGCTGTCCAGGCCAATGGAAGTGACAGGCGATTCGGCACCAGCCATGCTGCAGGGGAGTCGCCTTAGAGCAACGCAGTAAAGCACTGTGAGGACACAGGGAGGGACAGGAAACCCAACCTTGGGCTTCCGGAAGGATTCTCAGAGGTGTCTTTTTAGAGGATGGTGTGCCCTGAGAGGAAAGGCCTTCCAAAAAGAAAGAGCAGCCTATCAAGAAGCACCAAGCCATGCAAGATCGTGGCTCCTCAATCCCGAAAAACCAAAGGCCGAATGTTCTCTCTGATTAGCGGATGCTGATAAGTAACTTTGTACAACATTAGCATGAATTTTATCATCTACTTATACATTGTGCAAGGCCAATGTAAAAGTGGTAGGGAGGGGAGCATGGGAGAAACGGAGGAACCTTGGATGGGACATGGGAGGTGGAGAAGGGGAGAAGGAATGGGAGTAGCAAAAATGGTGGAATGAGATGGGCATCACTACCCTAGGGACATATAGGAAGACACGAATGGTGTGACTCTATCTTGTTTGCAACCAGAGAGATGGAAAATTGAGCTCTATATATGTACTATGACTTGAAATGCATTTAAAAAAATAAATCAAAAAATTAAAAAATAAAAAGATGTGGCTTCTGTGAGGGCAGCAGGGGGTGATGGGCTACAGAGGCAGCAGTGAGAGCTCTGCATGATGAACGCTGTGGCAGGGACCACAGGACCCCCTAAGAACAAAGCAAGGAGCTGCTCACTTCTCCCAATGGGAATGGCAGGTGAACTCCATCTGGGAGGTGCAGAGTTGGCCTCAGAGACCAAGTGCATCATAATCCAGAACAGCCTGCAGGCACATAAGGAATTTGCATTTGAGAAACACTGAGAGTTCAGCATGGCTCTGGTGAGGAGGATGCTGAGATGCACAAGAAAAATAATAGCTCAGCATTAACTGAGCATGTGCTATGTGCCAGGCATCTGCTCATGTAACTCATCTCCTCTTAATGACAGCCTTGCAAAACAGGCACTGTTATCATCTCCATGTTACAAAGAAATTAGAAAGTTAAGTAACTTGGTCAGGGCTCTATAGCTAGGTAAGTAGTGTAACTGGGAGTCAGGCCCTTCCAGGTCTTCAAGATGTTAAAGACTCTGTGTGGTTTGGGGCACTCACCATGCTGGTCCCACTTGCTGGGTAATAAAACTGAAGTAGCCAAAGAGCTTTGCAGGAAAATGGGGAGCTCCACTTGGGGTATCCCAAGAAGGTGCTGAGAATGCAGGTGTGTCCACCTACCTCTGCAGCTCAGGGAAGATGGACAGGCTGCAGATGAGATCTGGGAGTCTGAACTGACAGGTGGCCCCTGACACCATGAGTGTAGATGTAAGAAGAAAAGACCTCAGACAGAGCCCTGTGGACCTCAGACCTTCAAGCTTCCACAGGAGGAGCAAAAGAAACAGAAAATGAGAAGCTGGAGAGGTAGAAGGAGACCAACGGAGAGATACCTGGAAGCCAATGGCACCCATGTCCCACCCTACAAAGAGAGCCAAGCAGAGAACTGCAAGAAGCACTTTGGATTTTGCAAATGTCCCTGCAGATGACTTTATGCAGAACAGTCTCCCTAGACTATGAGATAAGAGGAAAAGGACAAGTGGTCAATTTATAACCAAATTTGGTACAACCTTTCTTCTTTTACAATTTAAGGAAAAAAAAATCCTTGGTCAAATTGCAGTCACTCCAGCAAGATGCCAGACGCAGTCTGGCTGGGGGACATATGTCAAGTCACTTATTGCCTCTCTGGGGGCCTCATTTCCCCATCTATAGACAAAGGTATCTGAACAGATATACTTGAAGTTTTCTCCATGATCCAACATTTCTCTTCTTGACAATTCCAGGTGCTCTTTAAGGATGTTGGTGTTGACGAGGAAGGTACAAATTCAGGGAACCCTCCACCCACTTGCTGCTGGGCCCATCTGCTGCAGGTCCCCTCGTGTCCCTGTCCCTCTGCCTTGTTCTCTCCCTGGTCCTCCAAGGTGGCTGGGAGAGCCAATAATGAGAAACACACGTTTCTGGGCAGATCTGGTGTTGCTCAATGCACCAAAGGGAGGCGAAAAAGAAAGAAAAAAAATAAGAAAGGAAGGAAGGGAGGAAAGAAAAGAGCTTTGGTATTCTCAGTCTCCACAGACAATTCCCCCATTGATGGCTTGTGAGTCATGGCGGCGACCGCCGGGCCATCGTGGTTTCTGAATCACTTCCTTCGAAAGGGGCTCTTCCCTTGTCCCTTGGGCTGGCTTCAGCCAGGGCTGGAATACAAGGAGGCTGGGACCCTCCAAAGGCTCTGCCTGCTTTCCCCTGGAGTGCCAGCCAGAAAGGTGGAGGTGCCAGGTGGCCCTGCCAAGGACCTGAATGAGGGTAGCAGACAAACAGGTTGAATCTGCGTGTCCCACTGGGTGGACCCTCAAATTCACAGCTTCCTCCCTGGTTAAGGATGGAAGTGAAGTAAAACCCAGATTAAAGGCCATGGCTTTCTCCACTAAGCAACTGACCCAGTCAGATCTGGATTTCCCATCTTCTCCCGCTTGTCACTCCAGCCGATGTGGACAAGATGGTCATCTTTTGGGTAGCGTTAGAGGTGAATTCGATCCCAGTCCTTCCTTCAGTCACGCACACTGGGGGATCTGGAGCTGCATCGCACCTCTGTCTCACCTCTTGCCGTTTCCATCTTCAAAGACAAAGATATTGATGATCCAAGATGCCCTTACCAGGGCCTTGGCATCCAAGTAATATATAGTCTATTTCAAGTTCTGGTTTAGAACAAGCTTCATTCGTACAAGAAAGAACTTTGATCCTTACTCTGGGCAAGGAAGTCCAGGATAGACTGTACATGGTCCCAGCTGTAAGAATAACAGGCAAATTGATGATGTAAATTCAACTCAGCAATCATTCTGATGTCTGGGGTCAGAGGAGACCACCCAGTGTAGACTCAGGGATGGGAGAGCTTGGGACACACATTGGGAAGGTTTGCTGGCTTGAAGGAGGCAACATGTCATGCCATTTTCCTTTGCCCAGATACCATTCTTCCCCTGGCCCCAACCCCACATCTCCCAAGAACTTTCTAGAAGGTCTGTACCTGGGCTGAGATAAGACCCACTGGAGGCCCCTGGAGAGATGACGTGGTCTTCCCTCCATGCCAACAGAGGGCGCTTTTTCCCATCAACCCTGGCTGCTTGGAAATGTACTGGACAGCTGCCACCTGGTGGGCATGGCCTGCCAGCTCCTCCTCACCAGGGTCCTTACCAGGCAGGGTGACCTGGAAGCAATACTCAAAAGAAGCTGGGGCCTGGTGGGGCTACTTACCTGACTGCAGTTACTGGCCAAGGGTAAAAGGGATACCTTCTAAGAGCCCTGTGCACATTCAGCTGGCCTAGGCCTCCCCTTTAAGGAGGTGGATTTGGATGAAAAGCTCGTTCAGGCTGAACCTTCCCTGCATCTCTCGTTCCTCCAGCAGAAGATCAGGTGGGCCATGGGTGCTCAGCACCAGGAAGCTCAATGGGATGAACACCCTGAATGAGAGCAGGGCCCTCCCTAGCTTGCATGGTGGTATCTCTGGCATCTGGCAGTGCCTGGATCTACAAATAAATGTTGGGCTGATATAGACACTTGGAATTAATGTTCTAGAAAGCGCAAACATTGCTGGCTGCAGGAGATGGTCTAGATTGTCCAGTACAACCCCCGCCTTCTCAGATGCATTCAGAAATGTGTAGACACAACCAGTCTCAGAGCTGGGACTGGTGGACATATCCAATGACTTGCCTCTAGTGGCCAGGCAGGGTCGGCCCATGTCAAGCGAGGACCAAGGCAAGACAGCACAGGAAGGAGGAAGCAGGCATTTGCCTTATGTTACACTTGGTGGAAGAGTTTCCATTGAGAATTTCCAGAATGTCTTTTCAAGAACCCCGGGACTGGCCTATGCTCCTAGGGCACAAAAGAAACGCCAACTGGCGCTGGAATAAAGAAGTGAAAAGTGTCCAGTGATCCCGGTAACATAGAAAGAGCCAAAAAGCAGGCACTGAGCACACAGAGTGTGATGTGGGTGGCACAGGTCCTGTCATAGATCCAGGAAGTGACCTTGTCTTGCAGAAAAAGCTTGTGAAGCTGCACAGCCCATGTCCTTTTGGTGTGTGAACTTGAGCTCCAGGGTAGACAATGGTTATCCGGATCGATAGAGCCAACTGGCCTACATGTAAGAACAAAGGGTCTGGCTAGATCTCCAATTCATCCTCCACCCTGTGCCACACTGACTTTTCAACACTCTCCCGCTGAGACCATCAGTGGCTCCCCATTGCCTACAGGGCAGAACCCAAGCACTTTTCTTTGTCATTGCCCTGCTCCACCTCTCTTGCCACATGCTTCATCCCCTTCTGCCTAAGCCTCACCACCTTGATCACGCTGTCTGCCCGCCCCGTGTGCCAGTTCTACCGCTCCTTATCATTGTGACTTTAAAGAAATCCCTGAACTCTCTGTGCTTCCTTCCCTCATCTGTGAAACAGAGATCACAGTAGCTCCAGCAGACAGGGTCATTTGAGCACCGACTGAATTCCGCATGGACGCGCCCGCCAGGCAATTCCTGTTGCTGTTCCTAAATGCACCATGCTCCCTCCTGCTCATCTCTTCGCATATGCTGTTCCCTGTTATGAGCCAGTTCCCGCTCTGTCTCCCCTCAGGTGGACGACAGCCCGTTCTTCAAGATCCAGTCCAGAGTCCCCTTTTTAGCCACAGGGGAGTTCCTCGCACCCTGGCCTGGGTACATGACCCTCTTGCATGTTCCTCATTGAAATCCTGTTGACTCTCTGAAGGTCTCTGTCCATCA
>PVHX01000272.1:316172-349824 GCA_004024805.1 Geosciurus inauris
TCATACTTGCTTCCCAGGAGCCACCTGCTCCACCTCTCGCCCACTCAACCCAGGGCTCGCAAGTCATGTGCTGGCTGTGAGCTCAAGGCTCTGCCTGCAGGGCCCACCCAGAGCCCCACCCAGTCCTCACCCACTGTCTTCCTCTGGGCTTCCCGGACTCCCTTGCCTCCCCCACCCCAGACTCTGCCTTTCTCCTCCTCCTGCCTCCTTGGGCTGTGTTTACAGTAAGATGGAAAAGTCCCCTCCAGGATCCCCCTCCCTCCTCTCCCGCAGCTGATTTAATGTCCTTGAATCCATCTTAGGGACTTCAACAAGCCTCCCTTCACCCACTCAGCAAGCATCATGTGAAACACTTGCTCTCTGCAAGGCATTGTGGGAGATTCAGGATGAAGGAGATGCACACACTGCACTGGGTGCGGGCAGGGCGGGGGGACGTGAGAACACTTGCTGAGGATCCTCTCTGTGCTGACACACACCAGAGACAGGGGTTAGTCCCCCAAATCCCCCACCACCCGCCTTGGGCTAGGTTCTATTACATAATCTCCACGCCACTGAAGGCACACGAGAATAGGAAATGCACCAGACATCAGACTGCTACCTCAATGGCACAGACAAAAGTCAAGCCTACATCGTTTCTTAGAATCAGACCCTCACACAGATGTAGCACAGCAGCGGAGACGCGTCTCGTCCAGCCACGGGCAGATCCGGAGCCCGTGAGAAGCCACTCTGTGAAGGCTGTGTCCCCTCCAATTCGTATGTTGAAATGCTCACGCCATGGTGATGCATTTGGAAGTGAGGGCTTTCAGAGGTGATTGGACTGTAAGGAGAGGGCCTAATCAATGGCATCGGTTCCCTTATAAAAGCCCCAGAGAGTGCCCCAACCTCTCCAGCCATGTTAGGACACAGTGAGAAGGCGCCATCTATGAACCAGGACATGGGCTTTCCCCAGACACAGAATCTTCCAGCACCATGATCCTGGGCATCCCAGTCCCAGAACTGTGAGGGGAATTTCCATCCTTCACAAGCAGCCCATCTGGACCAAGGCATCTTGCAGACAGACTCCAGCCACAGGCTGCCTTTTGCTGACCGCCGTCCCTCAGGCCCAAAGTGACTGACCTTCTCCAGCCCAAAATCTGCTGGGATGAACTGGAGATTCGTCGGTCATTTTAGTTTAGGACTTGCAAGCAGGTCCCAGGGGAGTAGGTGGAGGTGGAGATGCTAGCAAAACTTGCAAACAACTCACCACATACACGAGCGTCTGCCCTGAGCGCTCTATGTGCACGAAGTCAGCTGCCCTGTACGACAACCCAGGGAAGCTGGCACTGCTGTCCCCTCCATCAGTACAAAAGAAAAGGAGCCACACGGAGGCCAAGGCGTTGCCCAGGATCACACAACTAGCATGGGCCAGGCTGGGCCTGGAGTCTGGAGAGGCTGGCTCTGGAGTCTGGGCTGGAGTCTTTGCTGTCCTGCCACTTGATGGCTTCAAATGTAAACTGAGTTGGTCCTCTGTATCCGTGGGTTCCACCCCAGCAGCTTCAGCCACCACAGATTGAAAATATTCTCCCAGAATTGCCTCTGGACTGAACATGTACTGATTTTTCCCTCCTGGCTTCACCCCTAAGCAATACAGTATAATAACTACTCAGAGATAATCTAAAGTACCAAGAGGATGTGGATAGCTTGGACAGAAATACTACACTATTTTATATGAGGAACTTGAGAATCTGCAGATTTAAGTATCCAAGAGGGGATTTACCATATGTGTGGGCACTCACAGTACAGTGGACACTGAGCTATCTGCTAGGGTTACAATGTCAATCAAGTCTACACAGTCCTTGCTCTAAGGCAGCCCAAGGCCTAAGAGGAATCAGATAAAAACTGGCAATTTCAACCTAACACAGGCTGCGGCTTGGAGGCTCTGAGGAATGGTTAGGAATGAGTTCTGGATTATGGTTCAAGTCCCAGTTCTCTTCTTCCCTGCTGTGATTTTGGCACGTTAACTAAACTCTCCTGGCTCCGTAATATCAGGATCTGTGTTTCGGATCATCCTTGTTAGGATTAAATGGGGTTGGGTACTCTGGTGAGACAGTGTTATGGTTTGGATATGAGGTGGCCCCGCAAAGCCCCTGTGTTCATGCAGGAATGTTCAGAAGTGAAATCCTTGGATTGTGAAAGCTGTAACCTAATGAGTCCCTCCTGGTATGAAAAGACTGGCTGGGTGGTAACTGCAGACTGGGGGTGCATGGCTGGAGGAGATGGGTCACTGGGAGCATGTTCTGGAAGGGTACATCTTCCCAGGGTTCCTTTGTGCATTCTCTCTCCCTCCTCCCTTATTTCTTTCCTACCTAGCTGCCATGAGGGGAGCAGCCTCCCTCCACAGTGCACCCCTCCATGATGTCCTGCCTCACCTCAGGCCTGGAGCAGTGGAGGGGCAGGCCATCTGTGGACGGAGACCTCTGGCAATATGAGCCAAAATAAACTTTCCTCCTGTAAGTTGTTCTTGTCAGGTATTTTGGTCACAGAGGGATGAAAAGGTGACTGAAACCGTCAGCCTGCATAGGTCCTGTCCCCAGATCCATCCCCTCCCGGCCTCGGGGCCCTGAGCAGGCCATTGCTCTGGGTCTCTGTTCTTCACCTGTGAGTTGGGGTTAATGGTCTCTACCTCAGAACCTTGTAGTCAGAATTGAAAGAGTTCATCACGTGAAGAGTGTAACATGAGAGCACCTATGACTGTCATCACTAATTGAGTCTGTCCCCCAAGGACCACTTATACCCTATTGACTGTACCCTACTTCCTCGTGTATCCACCCATAAACTGTGAGGATGGACACCTGCCCTGTCCAATGAAAGAAATCTGTGTCCTTCTCCTCCTAAGTCCCTGACAGCCAAATAATTTTGAAATTATGATTTTACTTAAGCCCAATTACACCCTCAGAACTCCCACCCTGGGCGCTCGAAGTTGAACATGACCCCCTGTTTCTTTGTGCTTTGCTCTCACAACCCTAATCTGCCCAAGACAAGCACACGCTGAGTGAGGAGCAGGAATTCCACCCCAGGAAACACAAAGGAGAGCACATTTTGCATCATATTTCAAAATATGTGATCCTCACTGTAACCACTAACATATACTGAGCACTTACCATGGACCAAGCACCTGATCGAGTCATGTCACTGAACCTTCTTGATAGTCCATGAGGCAGTTCTGTTATGTTCCCACCTCACAGGTGAGCAAACGGAGACTTTCTGAGTCCAGGGTCAAGCAGAAAGCACTTAGAGAGCCAGAATCCAAGCACAGACTGGTCTGACCTGTAACCACTGAAAGGTTTACGTGACTTGCCCTCCAGAGACTCAAAGCATGACATGACATACTAGTTGTATCTGTCTATTTTCTGTGGCTGATAACACAGTACCACAGGCTGGATAAGTTATGAAGAAAAGAGGTTTATTTTGGCTCAAAGTGTCCATCCAACAGTGAGGGGCCACATCTGTGATGTCCTTCTGCTGGCAAGGTGGCACAGGGTATCACATGGCGAGAGACACAGAGTGCATGTGTATCTCTTCCAGTCTCTCTCTCTTTTCTCCTAAAGCCATCAGTATTCAATCATGGGGCCCCACCCTCATGACCTTATCTAATCCTAGATCCTCTCAAATACTGTATTGACCTGGTCCTTCAGATCCTCTCCCACAGACACTAACTCCAGCTTTGGAAGTGTCTCCACTTTTTTTGGAAGTGTCATGTCAGAATTTTCTCCTTACCGTGTTTTCTTACCTTTTTCTTTTTCATGCTTTTTTTTCTTATCTTTTTTTGTTATCGTTCGTTTGTTTTTGATTGGTAGCACAGTCCTTTATTTTTTAAGTTAAAGCATAGAACAAACTTCATAACTTGGTAGTGATTTTTCAGATGACATATTACCATTGATAGAAAATGCTAGAAGCCAGAGGGGCATCCTCTTGGCCTTTCTTACCGTGGTGTGGGTGTGTGTGTGTGTGTGTGTGTGTTTTAAGGAAAGGGGAGAAAATGTGCCTAGGCTGGGGAAAAAACAGGGGTGGACAGGCAACCTGATAACTAACGGTTTTCCGAGTGCTTGGGCCTGAAAGAAGCCAACAGCTGCAGCACGTTGGTTACGTGGAAATCATTAAGTCATTCTGGGAAAGGATGACAGATGCGAGTGCCTGTGTATATATGGCAGACGTGTTTACATATGGAATGAGGCCCCGGAATGAGGCCCTTGCACAGGGAATTGCTTCAATGTTGCCTCTGGGCCAAGAGAAGGAAAAGAGACCAGCAATTAAAGTCCTGTGGCAGGAGGTGGTTCTAAACATCAAATTCTTTTTTAGTGTGAAGCTTCAGTTGGAAAACTTGTGACCAAACCATCTTTTCCCCTGACCTCTGACCTGGTAGGGACCCCCCTTTAGCAGAGTCAACACAGCTGGGAATCAGCATGGAGCCCTCTGCCCTGATTGCCTCGCTGCCAATAACTAGGGTGTGACCCTGGGGAAGTTTCCCCTCCCTTTAGGGTCTCAGATTCTCAGATGGGAAATGAGGGGTTTTGACAAGATGGTCCCTGACGTCACTGCCTGCTCTGATGTTCCGTCCATGTGCAAACGATTTTTATAGCATAGATTCCGTCAGGCCCAGCTCCTGCTTCTCAGAATTGAGCTGCTGTTCCCTCCACCCACTCAAAAAGTGTTTCCTTTAGTGAAAACAGATTTTTATGTGAATTTCATTTGCCTGGTTGCACGTAAACGTTTGCATTCACAGCTCTGTTGTACCTCAACACTGGCTCCCTGTAGTGTGAGGCAGCTGCTGTGTGCAGCAGAGGGGATCACATCCCAGACTCAGGCACCAGGAGGGGAAGCTCGTCATGGATCCCAGGACAAAGAACATGCTTCTCCAGGCTTGGCCTCGCAACTAGCAGCACATGGACATACAGGCACCTGAACTCTGGCAAGGTCTGTCCCTGGGCCATGGACCAACCAGTCCACCTGCTCTGTAAGCAGTGTGTGTATTGGGATGAGGACCAACCAGGGGAAGATAGCAGAAGCTAGCTGTTCAACAGACTCAAATTAAATCCTCCAGGACCATTCAGTAAAGACAATTGTCCTCTCTGCCTTTAAGCAAGTGATGCAGTCTGGGCTCAAACCAGTCCTCTTATATTTCAGTAAATGTGCTCCTATCCTTGACCCTCTGATGTAGGGTCTTTGGGCTTCAGTGCTGTTAGCATTTTGGACAAGAAAATTCTTTGGTGTGGGGACTGACCAGTGTGTTCTGGAATGTTCAGAAACTTCCCTGACCCCTGCCCTCTAGATACTGGTAACAATTTCCCCAATTGCAGCAACCAAGAGTTTCTCCAGACATTGACAAGTGTCCACAGAAGGACAAAATCTCCCCAGGGTGAGAACCACTGCCCTAACAGCAGCCCCAGTTTAGAGGGCCACACAGAGGCCACCAGGCCCAGGCAACATGGTTCCCTAATCCGAGTTGGGAATCGGCCCAGGGCTGTGAGGTGGGGGTGGCGTCAGCAGCACTTTGGGAAGCACAGAGCAGGTCAGAAAGGGGTCACACTGGGGTACAGATGGCACTGTCTCACGATGAGGCAGTAAGAATGGCTGAGTCGCCCTGTCTGTACAGGCAGGTGGCCCTCAGTCCAGCGCTGAGCTGGCCCTGGAGGAGTCAGGAGGAATGAGAGCCCCCGCCCCAGAGCACGCGCTCCACAGAGGGGGCCAGCACATTGATCACAGCATAGGTGACAACAGCCTTACCCCATGTCAGCTGGACATATTCTGGCCCTTGAGAATCCAGGGAAAAGTCACTGGTGGGCTCATCTCCTCCTGAACCCACAGCCTCTGGGACATGGTTCCCCCAGAGCCACCACCCCACACGCGCCACCCCTGGCAAGTGATGTCACTTCCATAAATCCCTCCTGCCAGCCCCTGTGTGTTTGGTAGACTCACTGACCTCCTTAGGAGGTTCCCTGCTTCCCGCTCTCTCCTCAACCCACTTGAGGTCAGGTGGGTTGAGCCAGGATCTCCAATTTCTTCTCTCTGGATCTTGTGGGGCAGTCCTGCCACCCTGAGGCCTTGCTCCAGCTGCCCCTAAGTCCTAGGATACTCACCTTCTATCCCAGTTGTTAACCAGGGCCTTCTCCCCACGAAGACAGGCTTCCCTAAGGAGGACTACAGAAGCAGCTGCCAGGAGGTGATAAAGTAAGATTTACATCAGGACAATAATACTTGGCACTCTGGTTTGGATATAGTTTGAGTGTCCCCCAGGGTTTCATGTGTTGAAATTTTATCTCCATTTTGAGGTTTTAGTAGGGCAGAAATTTAATCCAGCTATGGTGCTTAGAGGTGGGGCCTTTGGGTAGTGATTAGGATTAGATAAGGTCATCAGGGTGGAGCCCCAAGATGGGCTCCTGGTGGCTTCATAAGCAGAGAGAGACACACACACATAAACACACATGAGTTCCTTGTCTCTGCCACCTGGGGACTCTGTCAGCAAGAAGGCCATCACCAGATGCAACCTTTTGATCTTGGATCAGAGCAGTGAGGCACACTAAACTTTTTTTCTTTATAAAGTGAGCCTGCCTTAGGTATTTCATTGTAGTAACACACAATGAACAAACACACCTGGTATTATACTATTTTTGGTCTCTTTTGAATGTTAGGCAATGAGCTCAGTGCTTAATGTGCATTATCTTACTTCATAATAAATTCAGAGCATCAAAATACTGTGTAAAAAACACACAGTACAGTTTTTCTGAACACTCTCTCTGGAGGTAGTCCCAGCTCTCTTTGCCTTGTTGTGTGAGCTTGGGCTTCCTCCTTCACCTCTCTGTGCTCTATTTTCTCTTATAGAGTTCAGAGAAATTCCTTCCACTGGGATTGTTGTGACAATTGTGTCAATAAAGGTGTAAAGAGCTTAGAACAGCATCTGGCACTAAGTACGTGCTCACTAAATGCTGGCTGTTGCCATCATCCTTGGAGAAGGGATCCAGGGATTTGGGATAGAGTCCTCCTAAGATGGACTCGACTCACAGAGCAGGGGAGTTTGGGGACGAATTCCCAAAGATGAGTAAAGGTTTGTCCCCAGGAACATTTGACACCCTGAATTTTGTGAAATCGCACCCTGCTGCTCAGAAGCCCCTTCTCAAGCTTGCCAGCTTCCCCATGGCATTTCCTACCGATTTCTCATTCCCACAGGCTCAGTGAGACACTTGGGAAAATATTTTCCAAAATAAATTTCAAAGTTATTATTTGACCTAAACCACCCAGTGTTATAGCCCAGCCCTGTCTACTAATGTTACCACCCTGTCCCTATTTAGACTGAGGTTTTACAACGGGCCAGCCCCTCACCAGGGCTTCCCTGTCCTGCCACCTCCTGCCTGAGTCACCCTGTGATGTCACAGTCCTGGATTTATGATGTTGGCTGGTGTGGTCTCGGGGATGACCATGGACGAGATTGGCCCTGGTCTCAGCTGTGCAATTAGTCACATCGTGTTCCTTCTCCCATGACGCAGTGGAGTCAGACAGACAGGGTGCCTCCACCAAGTTCTGCTGTTTCCTTTCTGGCAATTATAGAGGTGCAGAGGGCAATGCCCAAATACCCAAGCACATTTTAAGCAACTGCTTATACTGTATCTGCCAGCATCCCATTGACCCAAGCATGTGACATGGCCACACCCAATTTAAGGGCAGGGGGAGTATAATTCTTTAGTTGAAAGAATGACAATGTTGCCATCTTGATCCATTTTGTGTTGCTATAATAAAATGCCAAACACTAAGTACTTTAAAAAGAAAAGAGGTTTATGTAGCTCAAGTTCAAGAGGCCCAAGAGCAGGGCATGAGTTCCAGCTCCTGATGAGGGCCAATAGCCACACCTGGCAGGAGCGCAGGGGAGAGAGAGGTCACACAGCAAGAGGACAAGCTGGGAAAACCAAACTTGCTTTATGACAACCCACCCTCATGTAACCAGCGGGAGAGGCAGACATTAATCCCTTCTGAGGGTAGAGCCCAGTGACCTAATCACTCCCACTAGGCCCCACCCCTTAAAGGTTCCTCCACCTCTGGATACCATTACATCAAGAACCAAGTCTCTGGCATATGGACCTTGAAGGGACAAATCATGTTCAAACTATAAGGGTCACCTGGAAAAAGGAGTTGACACACAGAAGAATGAAGAAGGCAAGGGATTCAATTACTCAGATGGATGGTCAGGAGATACTTGTTTCCTTGTTTCTAACTCTCCCTCATATACAGGGGCTTCTGCGTCACTTCGTGCCCACCCAAACTCATGATGAGGAAAGAGTATAAAACACACTCATCAGCAGAAGTGACCAGGCTCTCTGCTCAGCCTGCCCTTTCTGTGTGTGCCACACCATTTCACTCCTGCAGCCTCCCCAGGACTTAGGGACATTCCCATTTTACAACTGGGAAAACTGGAGCCTTAGAGTTAAGCAAACTGTCCAAGGTCATGTTACCCATTAGCACCAAAGAGAGCTTTCCAAAGCCAGGTTGCCCATGTAAGTATCTGGCGGCAACGCTGTGCCCTTTCCATTAAACTGCCAAAGACAGAATTTTCACTGGGACCAAAACTTACAGCCCAATTTTCTGAGACTTCAATCACCAGTCACCATCACGACAATTTTTACCACACTTATGCATGATCTAGGCTATGATTGATCTAATTATTGATTGTTCTTTAAATTTTCTCCATCTTAACTTCAATAAATAAGTGTACATCTAAAGAAACTCTGTGTGACTACCATAAAGGGGAAACCAATAACTCCTGCCATAAACAAAAGGAAATAACCATTAAAAGATATAAACACACACACACACACACACACACACACAAAGCAATATTGTTAAATTCATGCTGGATAATGTCCGGGAAAGGCTTCTAGATGCTCCAGCACCAAACTGAGGCTCCCCTTGATGGAATCTCAAGCCTACAAAATCAACTGGAAAGGAAGTCACTCTCTCAGCATGTGGTTTAGTGCACTGACATATCCATGAAGCACCAAAAACCATCTAGGGGGCACCAGGAACTGCAGCCCTGCCTTACGTGCCTGTGGCCTTGGAGGAGTCCACAGTCAGTTCTGAGAAAAGACCCAGGGGGACCTTCTAGCAACCCTTCAGTCCCTCTCCTGCTGACCCCTTGGATTTGGTCCTTATATACCTGCAGAGAGGCGATCTGGATGGCATCTTTAAGTTTGTCATGATATGCAGAACAGGCAGAAGAGACAGACATACCATTATTTTTTAAAATATTTTTTAGTTATAGATGGACTCAGTATCTTTATTTTGTTTATTTATTTTTTATGTGGTGCTGAGGATTGAACCTAGTGCCTCACATGTACAAGGCAATTGCTCTGCCACTGAGCCACAACCCCAACCTCAGACATACCATTATATTTGGACCTGGAATGTTCCCCAGAGGCCATGTGTTGAAAGCTTGGTTGCCAGATTGTGGCACTACCGGGAGGTGGGACCTAGTGAAAAGTTAAGGTCATTTGGGGGTGTTCCCTTGAAGGGCATGTGGGGACCCTGTCCCCTTTTGTGTCTCTCTTCACTTCCTAGCTGCCGTGAGGTGAGCAGTTCTTCTGCCGCATGATCCTATCTGATGTGCTGCCTCACCACAGGCCCAGATGGAATGAAACCCCTGAACCCATGAGCCAAAACAAACCTTTCCTCTTTAAAAATTGATAATCCCAGATATTTTGTCACAGTAACAGAAAGCTGACTAACATACGAAAGAAAGAAAGAAAGAAAGAAAGAAAGAAAGAAAGAAAGAGAAAAAGAAAAACAGGTAACAGCCCATTCCCAAGCCCCAAGCCTTTGGCAGATGCAGCAACATACAGACCTGATCTGGTTCAGGTCCAGGAACATTTCAGTCAGGGGTTTCAGGATAATCAGACTTTGCATTTCCTCCTAACCTCTTACTATCTGTGCAGAAGTGCTCACCAAAAACCTCTCCCATGAGCTGAACAGGTCTCCGCTCACTCCAACTGCTCTGCTAGACATGTCTCCAAGAAAGTAGAACCACCAGGGAAGAGGAGACGCTGTTTGCTGATTTAGTGTTCCTACAATATCTGGCTCCATTCTTCCCCTCCACTTTATTGTTTCTTGACCTCTGCTTACAAAAGCAAGCCCCTTGGATGTCACTCAGTCTTTCACTCAAACTCGAGAAAACCTCCTCCACAATCTGTGGGGCCTGGAAGGACCTCCCTGAGGTCTCCTTGCTTTGGTCATGCTGTGTTTGCAACCTCCTTGGAGTATCTGCCATAAATACATCTGTTTCATCTTTATTCATCTCTTATCCCAAAAAGACCTGGTAAAAAGAAGTGCTTGAAAAATGTTTAAAACTCAGATGTAAATCTGTATTGAAAGATTTCCACCACTGCCAACGCTCAGCAAGCACATGAGTCAAAATCTTAGTCCACTATCCTAGGAGGATTCAGCAGCAATAAATGTAGAGTTTCTCTAGGGTTCAATATATTTTCTATTTTGAGCCCCAATATGGATGAAGCTGTTTGGGATTCCCTTCCCTTCTTCCAGAGCTGTGTCAAACTTTTGGAGCTTGAGTTAGTTCCAATGTACTGGAAGGGAAAGGTCAATGTCATCAGTCCTCGTGGGAGCCAAGCCATCCGTCACCCTGTGGCACACAGTTAAAGGGCCTCACAGGCAGCTTCAAAGTCCATAACTCATTTCCTCCCTGTGGTCCCTTTCAGGTCTCCAGGCTGCCCCGTGTCCTTGGTGCCAGCACAGGAATCTCTGCTATTTCCATACTTCATTAGGCACCGGAAATGCTGTTGGGGACCCATCCACCCAGCCCTTTCCTGGAGCCGTTTCCTCTCTATAGAGTCTTGATGTCTCTCCCTTCATGTAGTTCCACCCAGGAAATAGTGTGCAAGTTCCTGATGAGCCTGAATTCCAAGAGACCTGCTATGAATTTGCTACCTACCCCAGGGCACATGCACCAGAACCAGGGCTCAGCTTCGCACCACCATCTCCCAAAAAAAATCTCCCCTTTGATGGATTCACCTGCTCAGTTCCCCTTGGCTCCAGTCAAGGGAGTTCTTTTCCCATCTCAGAGGTAGGAAGCCATGGGCTTGCTCCCCACATTCTCCCCAAATCTCTGTCTGCTCTGATACAGATCGTTTTGGTTTTCTTGAAGCCACGGGACAGCCATGTGGCTCAAAGGAGGAGAGTTTCCAGAGAGAAAGGACATGGCAAGGTGAAAAAAATTACCAATGAACATTTCAGAAATATCCTCCAGCCTCTCAAGCATTGGGGTATGTGCAAGAGCAAATAGTTAAAGCTGTCAAGCTTAAGATACAGGAGGCAGCCAGGTGCGGTGGCGCATGCCTGTAATCCCAGCAGCTCGGGAGGCTGAGGCAGGAGGATCATGAGTTCAAAGCCAGCCTCTGCAAAATCAAGGTACTAAGCATCTCAGTGAGACCTTGTCTCTAAGTAAGATATGAAATAGGGCTGGGGAAGCAGCTCAGTGTCCAAGTGCCCCTGAGTTCTTTTTCGGTACCCAAAAAGAAAAAAAAAAAATACAAGGAGGCATTTTTTTGGCCACTCTGACTCAGCCCTTAGGTCCCTTTTTATTCTTTGGCTTTGAGGAAGGTTCCAGGCTCCCTCTAATTCGTTCTTTTAATTTTTCTAAGAAAACTGCTCTGAAGGAAAGAGCATCAGAGCCGAAGTGCTCCTTGCTGACCTCTGCCTTCCCCCTGCTTTCCGCCTCCTGTTTTCTCACAGGACTGGAGCCTTCTTTTCTCCTCTCCACATGTTACCTCTCACCGGCCTCCCACCCCCTAACCACTGCAGGTCACCACAGTGGAAATCACTCCCCAGGACAGAGCCAGGGTTGGGTGAGCACAGGACAGGGTCACGGTGGTTCCAAAAGGAGGCCTCGGCCAAGTTCCAGTGCCCTCCCTCCCCTTTCCGGGAACAGCCAGAAACAGGAGAAAGCCACCACCGAGGCCACCACACGGGGAGGCCCCCCGAGCAGCCGGTCAGGACAGGGAGGGAGGAGGCCGCCTGGGCTGTCCCAGGGGGTTTCTTCACTTCCTGGCAGGCTCCAGTACACAAGCGTGTTTGCTTAGGAGGGAAAGGAATGTCACTGGTGGTACCAGGGCTGGTGGTGAAGCGAAGAAAATAAAAAATAACCTGGAGCGCTGCGCTCGGCTTCCTGTGCCTGTGTCTGTCCATCCGCGCCTGCGCACACCCTGCTTGTTTGGACTGGACGGGGTTCACGTGGGAGGGTACCAAGGAACCAGGGCCTGCTGAAATGGTACCCCCAGGGCCCTGAACACTCACCTGGCAGGACAGCTGTCACCTAGCACCTAGAAGGACCAACCTTCCACTGTGGCTTCAGGGAGGTGAGCACATCTTCCTCCTCCTCATTCCCCCTGGTACTGAGGCTGGTACTGATTGCCAGCCTGGTACTGAGGCTCTTGCTTCGTAGGTCTTGTCTCCCCATGAAAACAGGGACTCCCTAAAGCATAGTGACTCAAGTGAAATGCCACTCCATAGCCCCAGTTTCTGCATACAGTAGGCACTCAATCTGTGTTTGTGAAACTGGAAGCTGTTCCCTATCTCCCTCCTTTAGTATTTCTTCCCTCCCTCTCTCTATCCTCAGTTAGTGCTTTGGATAGTCCTAGAAGTATTTGTTATCTTCATTTCACAAATGAAGATGCCGAGCTGAAGGTCAAGCCCACACCAATAGTAAAATACTGGAATTTTGAAATCTGGGGCTCTGAACATGATTTCTCCTGATTCCATTCCGCTGTGGCATTCTCTCCTTAGTCTTGTCTCTGTTTTTTCATTTGTCTGTTCTTTGTGGGCCAGCCCTGCAGACCGTGTGCACGCTCCTAATCCCCCTCTCGTTATACCCAGCTCAGTGATCCCAAGGGCTCTCTCGGTGGTGGCAGGCGAGTGTGAGAATTAAGTTCCCTCGGCTCTCTGCTCAACTCTTACCCAAAGAGGATTTTCCTGTCCTTGTTTAAACTTACCTTTTAAGGTGTCAAGTGAATATTTCATCATGTTCATACTGGATCCATATACAAATCCAAGCATAATTTATAGTTTGATCTTTTTAAAGCAAATAACAGGTCATCCTCCCAAAGATGCAATCTCACTTTATTTTGATAGGGTTCATGATCAAAAAAGTTTGGGATAGGACACCAATCACAGTTCAAGTCCCTCCAGAGCTCATGTCTTGGATTACCCTTTGGAACAAGGAAGGAACTCCTAACTGGAAACAGGGTGAGAATTTCCAAGGGCATGCTCTGGAAGTGGAGACACCCCACTCCGGAGGTCAGGGAGGCATAGTCTATGCTTCTGAAAAATATTTCTCAAATAATTTAGTCTCCTACCTTCTCAGAGGGCATTTTTTAAATAATGGTTATATTAAGATATAATGAACATACTATATAATTCACTTATTCAAGTATACAATTCAATGGTTTTGAGTACATGCGGAAATATGCAACCATTACCACGTTCAATTTTAAAATGTTTTCCTTGCCCCAAAAAGAAAAGTCCTATTCACTAAGCAGTCCCATTCCCTTCTTCCTATCTCTGAGCCCCCAACAACCCCCAACAACCACTAGTGTACTTGGCATCTCTACAGATTTGCCTGATATTTCATATAAACGGGATGCTACGTGGCCTTTGCGTCTGGCATCTCTCACTGAGCAAACTCTATCTACATTATAGCATTTGTGAGCACTTCCTCCCTTTTGGTGGTTTAATAAGACCCCTTGTACAGGTGTGAAGCATCTTATCCATTTATCAGTTGATGGACCTGTGGGTTGTTTCCACCTTTGGGCTAATATGAATAATGCTGTTATTAAAATCACACACATGTTTTTAAGTGGACATTATGTTTTCATTTCTCTTGGATAGACACCCAGGGGTAGAATTTCTGAGTCAAGGGCACTTGATTAAAATGCAGATACCTGGACCTCCAGACCCTCTCCATCAATCTCGTGGAAGAGACCCAAAAGACACATTTTGACATTTAGCTCCCCAGGGATGCTCAAGTGCACAGGAGTTTCAGAGCCCCCTTGTGTTAGCTTTCCATCACTGTGACAAAATCCCTGAGATAAGACATCTTAAAAGAAGAAAGGTTTATTCTGACTCATGGTTGGAGAAGTTTCACTCCATGGTCACTTGACTCTGTCATTTCTGGGCCTGTGATAAGGCAGAAGGTCATGGTGGAAAGACATGGAGGAACAAAACTTCTCACCTCATGGCATCTGGGAGGCAGAGAGAGAAGGGAAGGAACTGGACAAAATACAGCTTCCAGGGCATGCCCGCATGACCCACCTACTTCCTGTCATTGAGATCCATCTCCTAAAATAGCCTGTGAAGCTATCCACCTCCCAATAGCCTGTGAAGCTATGAATTCGTAGTGGATTGATCCATTGATGAGGTTCAACCCTCCTGATCCAGTCTCCTCTCAAAGACGCCACTTCTGAACCCTGCTCACTGGGGACTACGAGCTGGAAGGAGGCAGCGCCTTCCAGGTGCCCATCATTCAACCATCCTGGAGGACGAGTGTGCACCATTTCTTTAGGGATTCCTCATATGTGATGATGACACAGGACTCCGTTGACCTCTCGTCAACAGTCTGATGGCCCCCGCATCACTGCAGAGATGGGTGAGCCACTGTCCAGCTGTGATCTGCAGGGCAAGCCTAGGCCTGCCGGCTTGACGTCCACAGCTTACCCATGATCCCCCTCGTGACTGGTTTCTGATTTGAGAATGAATCCATGTTCTGATGTGTAAGGATGTACTTAGGAAGGCAGGGAGGGGCTGGGATCTGGGGTCAAGCTGCCCAGCCCCTCTCCCACTCCAGCAGTGGCCCTGGGGTCCCTTAGGGGAATCCCCACATCGCTGAGGAACAGTCTGAACACCGACGTCATCCCTCTTAATGAGATTAATAACGTTTCATGAATCCATCAACATGTCTAAACCGCTGCCTTGTGTCAGTTACCATGGTAGATTCCAGATGACCGTGGAAAGGGTCAAGTCTGTCCCCTAGGTCTAGCAGGGAGATGAAAAGTTCATCTTGGGAGGATGAGTAGGGCAGGCAGCTAGCATGACCTGAGTGTACCCAGGAGGCTTCCCAGAGGAGGAGACCCTGAGCAGAGACTTGAAGACAGTATAGTCCTTCACCAGCAGAGGAAGGAGGGAGAGAGAAGGCATCTTGGGTCAAGGATCAGCAAGTACAGAGGTAGAGAGGCAGGAGGAGCCTGCGAGTTTGCGGGAGCAGGTGGGGTTTGTGGCTGCGTGACATGTGGATGGTAGAAGGAGTGTGAGGTTGAAGAGGTGGACCAGGATCAGATGGGAGGGGGTGGGACCTATGTCACCATGCAAAGCAGCATCCAGAGTGCTCAAACACGGGTTCTGACTCCAGCCCTCGGCCAAGAAGAACCTAATCCATGACCACTAGAGAGCAAAAGAAATCCCAGGGAGAAGGTGGAAGTTAATGAGAACCCCTGACAAATCCCCCATGCAGATGTGTAGCTGGGGGGCTTGGATGCATTGCACATGATAACTGCATACAGCAACACCCCTGCCAAGGTGCCCAGCCAGATGCCAGGAAAGTCGCCATCCCTGAAGCCCAGGACTGCACCGGGGACCTTCAAAGCATCTCTCAAAATATTCACATCCATGTTCCAGGATGTCCCTATTTCAAATAGCTGGCACCACTGTCTGCTGTGGATGTGTCCTGATTTGGGGTAAGAATATGAAGGTGATGGGTTGACTCAGCATTGGCTATGAAGAAATCCTCCTTCTAACAGAGTCCCTGGGATTGCTGATCCATTTATTTCAACCAGCATCTACTGAGCCCCCAAATATACACTAAATTCCAAAGATGAACAATCAAGATGAGGGACTGGAAACCATCCTAGAAAACCAAGAAGTGGTTCCTGGGAGGGGTGATGTCTGAGGTGGTCCTAAAGGACAAGTGGAAGTTAGATGGGAGTGGAATCATGGAAAATAGCCACCTTAGAAACTAGGGGCCCTGTCAGTTACTGTGTGACTTGGAACAAGTCACTGTTCCTCATCCTTAGTCAAAAACCAGGTTCATAAGATCACCATCACCAGTTGGATGGCGTCTGTGGGTGCGTCAGATCAGTAAACAAGGATGAAGTGCTTTGTAAAAACAGCAGCTGATACTCTAGTTATTACTCTAGGCCTGGCTTTATAGAATATGAAATCAATTAGTCCTCCCGCTAGCCCAGACGGACAAAGGTACTCGTATTTCTCCCATTTCATAGAAGACAAAACCGAGATTCAGAGTGGAGAAGGCCCCTGACGTCATATGCCTATGTGGAAAGAAGCCGAACCAGAGCACGTGTTGGAACTTCAGAGCAGACACACTTGACTGCTATATAAACTGTCAAGCACTGGCCAAATGACAAGTTTTATATCATTATCTGTAACCACCCAATGAACTAATGGAAGCGGGAGCAAAAGCCACAGACGGCGGTCCCAGCTCTTGCAAAAGCTGTGTGCATTACATACATGGAAAATGAGATCAAGAAAACAGTGAGGCGGCCATTTCCCTGGATTTTTGGTTTATTTCTCCACCGGTAAGATAATCGACCTTTGAGCCAAGCTGAGAAATAAATAAGAAGGGGAAGGTTGAAGAGGGTGTTTCCAAACACCTGCTGGCCGTCTGGAGGGCTTCTGCTCCAGCACCCCGCTTTCTACCCCAAACCCTGGAGTCCAGAGCTGCAGGATCACAGTCATAAAGTCCTAGGGCAAGAAGGAACTCTGGGGAGCATCTAGCCATCCACATTAGTTCACAGGCGAGAAAGTAAAGGCTCCAGGGGAAGGTGTGGAGGCCAAGTCACCCCGCTGTTCCTGCTCACTGAGGACTCACCCAGCACCTCCCATCACCAATGTGGTCTCGATCACGGCAGCCCCGGCTGGGACTCCCAGGGCCCCGTGCTGTGCCTGGTGATGTGGGAGCTGGCACTCACCCTTCTCCCCCCACCACTGTCCCTGCATTGTGCAGCCAAGTCACCGGTCTAAGAATCACCACTACACCTTTATCTGTCCAGGGTAGCCCCACCCTGGCTGTGGGCCCACGGCGTCTCTCTGGCGCCTGGTAAACCAACAGACGGGGCAAGAGGGTCCTGGCCCTTCACTATCTGTGTTGTTTTCATAGGGAGCAAATCTAAGAGCCAAAAGCAAATTCTTCCCCTCATAGATTATTCATTCCCTGTGTTTGGTGTCATAAAAAGAACTCCAACTTGAGCAAAGAAGCCTTTAGCATGGAAGCGCTGGAGTCTGGTTACCCTTGTTCAGATATTACATTACTGCATGTTGCTGTGTGACTATGGGTAGGTCACTTACCCTCTCTGGGCCTCAGCTACTTTTTTTATAAATCAGAAATCTTAACAATCCCCACCTCATGGGTGATAGAAGGAATAAATGAGATGATGAATATAAAGCACTTTGCTGCGTGACACATAGTAGCTGTCCAACAAAAGATAAAATTACTCCTGCGACCTTAGGAAAGGGACAGCATCTCTAAGGCTGCCCATCTTGAAGAGCCCAGAGTTGCACGCAATGGTTTCCTAAGATCCACCTGCTGTAAGGATCTGTGAACGTATTGGTGAATTCCTGGTGAATTTTTAGTCCCTTCTTCTTGCCCTTGAAGGAACTGTAGGGTCTCCAAACGCAAGCCTTGAGAAGAGCAGTGCCAAAGATGCACCCCATGACTTAAGAGCCCACAGGGATGAGGATTTCAAAACAGATGCAAAAAAGGACACCTCGAACATCATCTGGCCTCCAAAGGCACTTTAAAAGGGCCCCTCAGGCTGCAGTCAGGGCTGGGGGTGGGATGGTGTGAAGCCCAGAGCCAAGGTGAGCCCGCTGTGTCTCAGCAGCATGGTGTGACAGACAGACAGCGTTTTCCATCAAGCACACCTGCATCTGGCTTCCCTGGGAAGAGCAGAAAGGGGCTCGTGCAAACAGGTTTGGCCTTCACCTTGACGGCCGTGAACACCCACACAGGGTTCTAAGCCAGAAAGGAAGTCCTAAAGGGCTCACCCTGCCACAGCAGAGATGTGCTACCTTTGGACCAAGCGGCGGTCACACAGCTGGGCCACAGTCTCACTGCTTGGGCATGTTCATTTTACCGTATGTCATCTCCACCTCGCGAGAAGAGTGCTGAGATGCAAATCCAAAAGAGGCCAGCCTCCGGGAGGCAAGGGAGGCCATTCATGCCCCCTCAGGTCCTGTCCTTCTTGAAGACGTTGGCAGATTAATTTGCATTGATGTTCATTTTTGAAAATACAATGCTGAAATCATTCTTCTGGTTAATGAGTTTGGAGGCAGCCTCTTCAGTTTTCATTGCGTTTTATTTCTCTTCATTCTTTATGTAATTTTCAGGCGAGTGTCTCACCCTGCTTACCTTAGTCCTGGCCCAGGTCACCCAGCCCTGGTCGCCCCCCTGCAGGGTGCCTCCCCTGAACCATTCCATAGTGTGGCCTCTCCCAGCCAGTGGCACCGTCGGGATTCCAGGAACTCCCCATGGAGAATGAGCAGAAAGATGCTTTGGACCTGGGACCTGGCTGACAGGGAAGATTGCAAAGAGATTTCCAGGGAGAGGCTGCAGCAGAACACAAAGAGAAACATTTATAAGGTGATTAAACGGCAGATGGCAGAAAAGATACAGCCAGGTTGCTCTTTGGGCCCAGGAAGCTCCTCCCCACCACGCTATGCCACCTACTTGGAACAGAAAGCCTGAGCTGGGCGCCCCAGGCCTTCGTCTCCCTCAAGAGCCTCCCTCATCGTTAAGTTCAATCGCTTGACACAAACATTCTGATGAAGATTTTTGTATGGATTCTAACAAGGGTCTCTGGTCTGTCTCTGTGTTGGACCGTATGGTAAAGCTGGCAAATGCTTTTCCATATGCTGCCCAGATGGCAACTGGGCCCCTCTCCTGGCCTCTCTGAGATCTAGATGTGATTTTCTGAGACCTTCTGCTGTCACTCACCCAGATCCAGGAGCAGGACCCTCAATGATGGCTAAGTGTATGATTTCATCCAAGGTTTGGGAGGCATTGGGGAACTTCATGGCCCCAGCTTCCTCCTCCTCCTCCCCAGCTCCAAGTTCCTTCCCCTCCCCAGATAGCCTGAGTATAGATCTTCTTTCCTGTCCCTTGTCCAGCCCCTTTGGGCTACCGTTCCTCAGCACCAGCTGATGGCAGGGAGAGAGATCATGCTGGAGAGATGACTGGCTGCTCCAACCAGCCCCAGACACCTCCTGCAGGGCTTCGCCAGCCTCTCTCCCCTCACCTCTCAACCTGCTTACTTTGTGAAAGAAGAATCCAAATGTGTCAATCAATCAAGGACATGGCGTGGAATCGTCTAGAAACACGGGGAGGAGAGAACTTAAAGAACTCATTGCCCTCTCCACATGGTGGAATTTCCTCTAGCCTACCACCCTCTCCTCAAGGCCAAGGCCCAGCAGGAGGCAGGCTCAGGCAGATGCAGGCCCCCCGGCCCCTTGAGAAAATGACTCCTCTGTGTTTTGTCTGTGGAGATGCTTCTTCAAGAAGATAGGAGGGGTGTGCACATGAACGTGGGGTCCAGCCTGTCACTGTGTCCTTGGGAATGTGTCTGAGTCCCCAAGTATGTCCCTGTGTGTCTGTGTCTGGTGTCCTTGCGTAGTGGTGTGTCCTGGTGTCTCTGCACGGGAGTGCCACCTGTGCACGTGTGTGTGTGTGTGTGTGTGTGTGTGTGTGTACTTGCCCATCTCTGTGTGCAGATGTCCCTCTGCTGTTCGGTTCAGGTGGTGGCTCTGTGTACAGAAGCCCCAGCTTCTGTGTGCATCCCTTCCTGCACCTGTGTCTGCCTCTCCGGGTGCCCGGGGAAGGTGTGTGGAGAGGAGAGGGTATGTCCTGCCCGGCAGCGTGTGTCCGACGTGGTTGTGCAGGGTAGGGGTGCACTGGGGCCCCCAGAAGCAGAGCAAGCGTAGTACGCACTGTCTTTGCAAAGCAAGCCATCTGCTTTCCTGGTTTTGTTTTTCTCCTCCCAATGGGCTCCCGACCTTCTTTGAAAACAAAAGGAGCTTAAATATCGCAGCCCTTCCTGTGTTCCCGAATGTTCAGAATGATGGGGTGAACTTGAGTGGTGCCAGCTCGGATGCCCTGCCCTGCCGCTGCAGCAGGAAGCTACCAGCTTGCTGGCCACCACCGCCCACTTACATAACATGCCCAGGAAAAGGGGGCCAGGAAGGAACAGCACAAATCTCACTGCCCCTCCACTCCCAAGCCAGTGGCGGGCCTTGGCTGGGAACTGGGAGCCCATGTGAGGCCTAAACATATCATTTGAGGGCTTCCTTTAAAGTTGGTGGAGGAGATAACACTGTCTTTGTTCACTTTCTGTTGCTATAACAGAATGCCTGAGACTGGATGGTTTATAAGGGAAAGAGGTTTATTTTGGTTCATGGTTCTGGAGCTGGGGAGGCCAAGAGCATGGTACCAGCATCTGTTCAACTTCTGCTGAGGGCCTCATGCTGTTTCAACTCACAGATGACGCTGGAAGGGCCAAGGGATATGAGAGAGGCAGGCTCGATCTCTAACAACCTGCTCTGGCGGTAGCTAGCCCAGGTCCACGAGTCGGGCAACAACCCCTCTTACGGACCTAATCATCTCTTAAGGCACCGCCTCCCAACACTGCCAAGGTGGCAAGCAAATGTCAACCTGCGTTCTGGAGGAGACAGACTGTATTCAAACCACAGTAACACGTTCACATGGAAAAGATGCCAAGCAGCAGGTGTCCTAGGACCTCCCCTATGATGGCACCAGGCCAGTCTAGGCAGAAAGCCACACTAATCATTTCAACACACAGGAACTGAATACCTACTCTGTGCTGGACATGGTGAAAAAGAAAACTCCTCCTCTTTACCACCCCCAGGATTTGTGTCCCCACCTCCCCACCCAGGGCTCCTCTGTCACATGAGAGGTTGCAGTGACATCCCCAAAGCTCCCGGATCCGATGCGCTATGATATTTATCCAGGCTTCTCGCTTTTCCGCTGTCCCCCAGTGGGTCATTTCAACAGCGTCCCCCTCTTTCCCTCCACCAGGTGCTCAGCCACACTCCTGCTTCCTGTCCTCCCTCAGCAAAACCCACCCTCCATCCTCACTGAGTCAAAAATGCAAATTCCTGGTGGACTCCTCAGTTTATATATGTTGGAATAAATTCCTCGCCTTGATTTAACCCCATCTCCTACTGGGCCATCAAAGCCATCTCTGAAATGTCATCCCCCTGCTTCTGTGTGCCGGCCACACTCAGTACACGCCTCCTCCCACCCCAGCCTCCGGCAGCCTTTCCTTCCTCTGCCTGCCTGGGGCACACTTCCCTTCCTCACCCTGGCCCGGTCCTCAAGCCTGGAGTCCAGGATCATCCTTCAAGGGCCACCTTATGCACCTCCCTCTCCAGGAATCCTGCCCTGGTTCCTCCCGTCCCTGCTCCTGTAGATGTGAGCCGTGTCTTTTTTGAAAGCTTCCAAATGACCAATGACACAGCGTATTTGGCCTTGACTTTCAGTCTTGTGTGTCTTTGTCATTCCTTAATACTGAACGGCTCCCTCCTGCTTGAAGTCCCCTGCTCTTCCCATTGCAGGTGCTCAGAAAACACCCGCTTGATAGAATAATCCAGGCACAGCCCAGCTGGGGAGTGTCAGGCCCTGGGCAGCTTGGTTGGAGAGAGAAAGGCACTGTGGGAAACAGGTTGGCACAGAGAAAGAGGGATGTCCAAAGTCACAGTCAGCCAACGGCTGCCTTGTGATAGTCCTGAGGCCCTGAACATCTCCCTTTCCCAAAAGGGTCTGATCTCCTAAAGAAAGATTACAGATGCTAACGTGGGCCTGGCTCCATCTAGAACACAAATTTTCCAAGAAAGGCAGCATCATGCACCCAGAAAGCCCCAGGTCAGCAACTCGGGTGCCTCTAAGCCAGTGAATGACTAGAGACCAGCTAGTGAGAAGGGGTGCAAGGTGACAAACTGGAGCCTGTGTCCCAACTACGAGAAGCTGGTCCTGCCTGGAGAAATGGGGCACACGAGTAGCTGGGTTTTCTTTCAGAAAATCCCTCATTTAAGAAAAAGTTTTATATGAAATGTCCCATTTTATAAAGCCACAACACTGGGTGGTCCCAGGGAAACAGGTCTGTGGGTCACATCTGGCCTGTGGGCTGCCAGATGGAGATTGCCACCTGGGGTTTTTCCAGGTTTCTGAGTCCCATGTGTGACCCCTCACCCCAGCTGAGGTTGACTCTAAAATCCACTCAAACTTGAGGAAATGTTGAGTATTTCAACAGACTAACCACAGATGCAGAAAGGCAGAGATAAGGGGTCAGAGAAATGTCTGGAATGATTCTGAGGTCTTTTGAATCAAGATCTTTTCCCACCTTGGGTACGGTCTACTGGGGACAGCAAGGAGGCTCAGGCTGGTTGCCAGTTTGCTATATGACAGGAGCAAGTGACCTCTTTCTGAGCTCCAGGTTCCCCTCCTTGCCTTGGCCTTGAGTGGGCAGGACCTGAATACCCCTGAGGTCCTCCCAGCCTCAGGCAAAGGAAGTAACCCTTACTTATGCAAGACCACAGCCCTTCGGCAGCAGGAATGAATTTCCGTTCACAGGGCCTTGACCTGGGAGCCTAAGAAGTAGCCTTCCCCTCTCTCACATGACAGTGCCTGGCGGCAGGTGCCCAACAATCAAAGGGCCTGACTAAATCCTCCCAGTCCCACCCCTTATCCTGGAGTGATGGCCAAACTGTCCACCAACCAGACACCAATAAGCAGAGGGGTACCGGACAGGTCCCTGGGGTGGCTGGTGGTAGGACTTGTTTAGAGTTGGCCCAAGAGAGCGATCAGGGCAGCTGGAGTGGCCAGGAAGGCACCCCAGCAAATGATTCCCAATAACACTGGAAGTATTTCAATACAATTGTATCGGGCCAGGCAGCTGCATCTCCATGGAACGTCAGCTCTGCCTCCACCAGAAGGCTGTGCTTCCCATGCACTGAGGGGCAGACCCAGATGCTGGTGACAGATTTGAAAGCAGACCCTCTCCCAGTCTCTGGAGACCTCCCCCCGACAAGGCTGCTTTTCTCCAGGCCCCCGCCCCAGGCCTCCCTGAGCATTGGCAAAGAGCAGGCACTACTCCAAACCTGACTTCATGCTGACCATCAAATCCCCAAGCCCGGGAGGGAGCAGTGATGTCATTGTGCCTGCGTTTCAAAAAAGCAATAATCAGACTCGGAAGAGGATCAGCTTTCAAGGCAGAAGGCCAAACAGTTGATCTTGGCAAGGGCCACCGAGGATTGCCTCATAAAGAGGGAGGGCTGGCATGCTCCCGAGCATCATTTGTTATGAGCAGGGAGGTGGCAGTGTCCTTGGAGTCAGGAAAACCTCGGGGACCCTG
Source organism: Geosciurus inauris (assembly GCA_004024805.1). NCBI lineage: Eukaryota > Metazoa > Chordata > Mammalia > Rodentia > Sciuridae > Geosciurus > Geosciurus inauris. The sequence goes on from PVHX01000272.1 coordinate 339,635, forward strand.
TCGGGATGGAGAACATCCAATCTCAAATAAATGAGCACCAGAGTCACCTCTTCCCGGCAGACCCACTGTTAGGGAGGGCGGGCCACCTCGACACCCTGAAGACGCCCCTCACAGAGTGCTGCCACCCTACCCTGCACCCGGCACCGCAGTCCCTCCCTCTGTTATGAAAACGTCACCAGGTTTCTCCAAGTGAATAAGTTCCATGGAGGCAGGGGCCTGGTTCATGGCTGTTTCCTTGGCATCTAGGGCAGAGTTAAGAAATCCATCAGTATTGGCTGAGTGCAAAGTGAGGAGGAAGGAGCAAAGAATATAACATGCCTACTTTCCGGAGATCCAGGGGCATATCCTGGTTCACCCAGGTGGCCGGCAGGGTGGGCAGGCTGGGGTTGTAGAGGGACTACCATTGATTGGTGGAGGTGCACATTCTGTATTTTAAAAAGTTCTTTGGGCTGGGGTGGAGCTCAGTGATAGAGCCTGTTTGAGTCCATTTTTCATTGCTATAACCAAAAGACCCAACAAGTATCATCTAGAAGGAGGAGAAATTTATTCTGGCTCATGGTTTCAGAGGCTCAGTCGACGGTCGGTCCACTCCATGACTCTGGGCCCGAGGTAAAGCAGGACATCATGGTAGAAGGGCAGGGCAGAGGGAGGCACCCCAGGACACAGTGACCAGGAGCTCTGTTCACCAGAAACAAAATATAAACCCCAGGGACCCACCTGCTCCAGACACACACTACCTGCCTCAGGTGACTTCCCAGTGAAACCATATGAGTGGAGAGTCCACTGATGAGGTTATAATGCTCATAGTGCAACCATTTCACCCCAGAGCATTCCTGCATTATCTCACATAAGAGATTTGGGGGGCCACCTCATCTCCAAACCATAACAGAGGCCTTGCCTAGCATGCATGAGGCCCACCCAAGTTTGATCACCAACATTGAAAAAAAAAAATCTGTCAGTTGACAACCTTTGGTCACCTTTCCCCCAGTCCATAGTCTCACCTTCAGTCTTCCGCCACTGAGGTCCTTAATCCCACTCTTAACAGCCATGGGGTCCACCAGCCTGTGAGCTCTGTCAGAAAGGACCCAGGGAAACGTGTGCAGGAAGAACAACCTCCACCCCCACCCATCCCGAGCTGCACTTCGGCCATGCTCTCAGGTGAGCTCCATCGTGTCTGTGCCCATGAGGAGGTCACTTCCCCTTCCTGGGCCTCAGTGTCCCCTAATACATAAAACACAAGGTAAATTAGAAATTGCCAGCATTTGGAAATTTTAGGGGGAGCCTCTCAGGCCCCTTTAGGAGCTATGGAGCTTCTCCCTGCAGCAATATCAAGGTCCTGCCCACAGGGGACCATTTTGCTTCCAGTTCCTGGAGTTCCAGAGCCCCAGGCAGCCCAACCAGAGAGCCCAGGAGCAGGACCTTTCAGACTTACTGATCCATAAGTCCCTCCCAGCTCTGACTTTCTGGAATGTTAACCGGAATGTGGCTGTGAAGAAACACATTCCAGCTGCCCTCCTCTGAGGCCAGCCGCCAGCCACCCTCTCGGCCACCGAGGCAGCCTGGGCTTGCTAGTGGCACAAATGCAGCCTCCACCTTCCTCAAGATGCAGGCCTCAAGTCAGCAAAGGTAGTCCTCACCAGGTGAAGCAGGAAACCAAGGACAGCCAGGCCTGAGAGGACTTTCCTCCGCTCTGTCGCTCCTTCGGGTTGAGTCTTGTGACAGTTTGAGAAGGGTAAGGGTAGGGCTTGGGGAGAAAATGCCAAGAGACTTATTTTTTCAGTTGAGGCCCAGAAAAGGAAGTGGAAACGGGCCACAAAACAGAGGTCGTGGATGGTGAGCCAGGCAGGGGCCCTGTGCATTCTGCAGGACAAAGTGGACTTTTCCAGCTTGCTGGTTTCCAAAGCTATTTACCAAGCTGGACTAATCTAGCCCAGCTGTGTGGACTGTAAGCAAACAGGGCCCTTTGTGGGGTTCAGACTCACCCCAGCCCTGTGCTTACAGAGCTCGTTCTGCCCTCTCTGGAGGGGAGTCACTGAGGCCCAGCGGGTGAGGCTGGATCTGAGTCCAGGACTCTCGGCCCCAGCATGGGCACCAGCAGGTCTCACAGGGCATCAGGAGGATCGCAGATCTTGCTCTACCACTTCCTGGCTGGGTGAACTTGAGTGAGTTGCTTAGTTTCTCTGAGCCTCCGTGTTCCCATCTGAAAATGGGATACCTGGTGAGAGGGTAATGATTTACAATACAGGCATGGTGATACCTGCCTTGCAGAGTTACCAAGTGGGATAAATGAGGACATCCTACGATGTGCCTAGGAAGGATGTGTGTTGGCGACTGGAAGGAAGATGGGAGATGCAACCAGGAGCCTGAAGGGAGACGTGGGCAGGACTACTCTGGCTTCTCCCAGGGCCTGGAGTCAGCATCTCCGCTTGGAGCTGTCTCCTATAGGACCAGACAGAGATGAGCCCGTTCTCCCCTGCGGCAGTCAGGCACGGCTACAGACACACCCATCAATCAGCACCCCGAGCTGCTTCATTGCACAGAGGGAGAAACTGAGTCCCAAGAGGCAGAGACCAGGGACAGGGCACCATTTACAGTCAACAGACTTCAATCTCCACTTTACGCTGCCTTCCTAGTTCTTATTAATAAGATACAAAAGGCGGAAGGCATCGCCTCCACTTTATAAAAGAAAACCAAAGTGTGAGATTACAAAACAAGGGGTTGGCAGGCTTTGAACTATACAGGATTTCAGATCCAGAAGCCATTAAACGAATCCCTTTCCTTTTACAAATGACTTCAAGTTCATTGTAATGACCATCTGGTTAGGTAGAGCAGCACTTGACAACCTTAACATGCACAGGAATCCCCCGGGCATCTGGTTAAGGACAGAATCTGAGCAGTGGGTGTGGAGTGGTTCTGAGACGCTGCATTTCTAACAAGAGTCTAACTGATGCTGGCACTGCTGGCCCTGCGACCAAACTTTCAATATCAAGGCTCAGGACCTCACATGTTCTATAGAGAAGAAAGGACGGGCAGAGAGGGGCTCATAGGTAGGCACACCTGCATTGAGAGCCCTCTCTATTCTTTTGCAGTCCCTCAACTTAGACCCATTTTACCAATGTGTAAACTGAGGTTCAGAGAAGAAATCATTGGCATCAGACCCACTCTCTGAGATTTTATAGCAAGGGACCCAATTTCCTCCTTCACTAGGCAACTTTTAGAGCAGTGAGCTCCGGGAGTTGTGGTCCACTCGGAACAGCCAGCTCCTCAAGGTGGGACTTCCTTTCCTGCTGCAACCTCAGGCTCTTAGCCATCCTTCCACTTGTTGGGGACGCGGCTCGTGGTGCTGGCCCAGGGGTCTCTAAGTCCCAGGGGCTGAGATTGTTCTGTCTGGTGAGTGATTTAGGAGGTTGGCAGCTTCCCTTTGTTGTATTATGCAGCCTCTGAACATTCCGTCCAAAGGCCTTTTGGCACGACACACGTCTTCAAAATGAAAGGGGAGGAAAATGAACATTGCCCTTACTCATTTGCCTAATTTAAAAGCATCTAGAAGCTTTTTTTAGATGGAAATTAAAAAAAAAAAAAAAAAAAAAAAAAAACACCATCTATCTGAAACAGAGGAAGCACCACATCAAGGAACCAGGAGCAAAATGGAGACATCAGTTTTGAGGGCTGATGTGTTAATAGACGAAGCTTGTGCCTGGTTTGTTTTTTTCCCCGGCTCCTTTCAGTTTGGAAAGTCATGCCTTTTTGGAAGCTCTGGCGGAGAGGAAATTGCTTTTTCCTAAAGGAGACCTCAGCCCCTCTCGCTGGGCTTGGAAACCACCGTCCTGCGATTTCACATCCATTCACTTGAGCCCACAGACATTTATTGAGGGCCTCTCTGCTCCTGTGTCAGGCACTGGGCTGGCTTTATTCATTCATTCGGCAAAGATTTAGTGGGCAGGGAGCCTGTGCCGCACATTCACCATTCAACAGTCGGCTACGGCCAGGCGTCCTGCTGGGCTTGGGGGAAAGGCATGGCTACCCCTAGTCCAGCCAGGGGGACTCTCGGTAAGGAACCCTACTGACCACTTGCCACTAGGAATTGCTTCTTGTGACAAGTGTCGATGACAGTGTGATGCTGGGAACCCACGGATAAAAGAGGTCTTGCTTGCTTGGCTCTCTCTTTCCCTTCTGTCCTATGGCCGCCAGTGACCTTGACCATGATGCCAAGGGATAGTGTGGAGGACACCTAGGGACAGTGTGGAGGAGAAGGCGGGTCAGACACCGACCTGTGCTCTACTGACCCCAGCCCCTCCCCCACCACCCACTCACGTCCCCTCCTTCCTCCAGGCACCAGCGAGAGTTGGTGGCAATAGGGAACCCCAAGGGGGGAACCAAAGGGTGGCATTCCCCTTCTACAAACTCCTCACTGGCCTTCTGACCATGCGCAGGATTAAGTCCAAACCTCTCAGAATAGTTTACAAGGCTTCTCAGCCCAAGGGTCCTCCCCATTCCCATGATTCATCCTTCTCCTTCACTGGGATGAGCCCCCTGAGGCTCCCCGGGACCACGCGGAGTGAGGGGGTCCCTCCAGAGGGAAATGTTCAAACACATGCAGAAGGGGACAAAGAGGGACATGAGGGATCCCTGCGTGCCCGGGGGCCCAGCTCCAAGGAGGGCCAGCGCTGTCCCCGCACACCTGTCTGCCCTCCATGCCCAGACCGCTCTGGATTATTCTAAAGTCCTTTCATAGAGAGTCCTTCAGTATGTGTTCCTGAAAGGTGAGGAGAGGTCTTCCTTTTTGAGAGGCTCTGGGTTTGTGGGGAAAAACAACCAACCAAGACAAATTTGTGGTTCAAAAAAGGTGCACATTTAATAAACCAATGTTTGTGACATACTCCCTCACACCCACACACACACAGAATAGTGTGTGTCTACCCTCATTTGGACAGAGCAATGGAGATCTAAATCTGAGATCCTTCTTGAACATGAACCTTGGCCAGCCTGCCCTCCCAGGCTCCCCCTCCACCCACCTTCCAGCCCCGTGGTTGCCCTGGCATTTCCTCAATCCTCCAGGAAACTTCACACCTTTGTGCCTTTTCTCTTGTGAGTCCGTCCCCTTGGAATGCACTTTTCTCTACTTGGCAAACTCCTACTTGACCTGCAAAACCCAATGTAAATGATACATTGTCCATACCGCTTTCAAAAAACCACAGTCTCCACAGACAACCACTCACTGTTCTTTGTTCCTGGAGTGTTTGCTTCCTAATTCTCTTCAGTGTTGACATCACTAAGTTGAACTCATTCATTAAAGAATCTGCTGATCCCATCATCCTGGGAGCCCTTACAGGAAAGGGCCTGGGTCTTTTCTGTGCCCCTCAGGGTCAGTGTGAGAGGCAGTCTGGCCCCTAAGCATAGATTCTGGCTTCAGCCCTCACCTGAACAAGTTATTTCATTCAGTCTTGGGTCCTCGCTATGAATCAGGTACAAACACTGTGACGGGGCTGGTCCTCTGCTGCCAAGGCAGAGCTGGCGCCATAGAGAGCAGAGCTAACTGTGGCCTCCAGCATCAGATGTTAGCAGCAGCAGCAATCTTTGTGTGTGTGTGTGTGTGTCAGGGATTGAACCCAGGGACACTTAACCACTGAGCCACAGCCACAGCCCTTTTTTATATTTTATTTAGAGACAGGGTCTTGCTGAGTTGCTTGGGGCCTCACTAAGTTGCTGAGGCTGGCCTTAAACTCACAATCCTCCTGCCTCAGCCTCCCAAACCACTGGGATTACAGGCATGCATCACCGCACCAGACATGAACTGCCCTTCGGCACAAAGCTCAGCCTCTTTCCAGGTCCTGGTAGCTTCTGGAAGGTTCCCTCTGGTCCTGAGCCACAGGCCGTACAGTGAAAGATACTGCCCCTGGCTCCTTGTGAAGGAGAGCAGGCCCTCAGGCCCCCCCAACAGAAACTCAACCATGTGGCTCCCCTCCAGCCTGGGGCTTGGTCCCCTGAAGCTTGGCCCAGAATCCCTGGAACAGTCAGGTCAGGCCATGGTGATGCAGGTCACGTCCCTTAAACCCGCATGCTCCTTCTTCCAGGGTCGCACTGTCTGCCCAGCCTTAACAGGGTCAGCTGGAAGAGAGGGCAAAGGTGAGCCCTGGGCCCCGCCCCACCCCCAGCCCCACACACACGGGAAAGAAGACTGTTTCCCGGTCCTTGAACAGTCTTGCTTCAGACGCATCCCGGGTTTAACGCCCCGGGGGCCAGCTTCGAGGACAATGCCTATCCTATTAGCACGGGGTTCTCCTCATGGCCACACCGAGTCCAGTGGTCTCCCACCTGGCCTTCCTCCACAGCTGCTCTCCCTACTGGACATGCTTTTCCCACACTTGTCTGGAGTTTGCAGATTGAAAGACTCCTTGAGGCCGAGCTGGGATAGAACCCTGGGCCCACCGATGACCATCTCTGTGACTCTGCATCTGCCGTCCCCTCCCTGACCCCGTCCCTCAGCCACAGTTCTCAAAGTGTTGTGGTGGGAACCCAAGTGATAAGCGGCTTCCAGGGGCCCTGACCCCTAAGTTGACGCCTTGGTTTCGCAGCTTTATTCTGTAACCCCAGTGTTCCCTTTTCTTATTTATAAAGGGAGGCCCCGCCCTCCACCTATCGCACCCCAGGGAGTGTCCAGGAGCGCGGGCGCTGTGCACATGGGACGATGTTAACTGGGAACTGGGCCCTGCCTTGGCCTCGGCCTCGGGGGCCTCAGTTCCCTCCTCTGTGCAATAAAGTAGCTCTGTTGTGCCGATTGGTCAGTGGGCAAGGACCCTGGTATAGCATGAAGAAGAGTTGGGGGTCTTGGTGGTTGAGGAACCCTGGAGGAATCATCGTATCACTCTGCTGTATAAGCAGAGCTGCTGAGCTGGGGCCCAGGAGAGAGCTGGAGGGGCCCCTGTCCATCCTTCTCTTTGGGTTCGTCTCTCCAGATGTCCCTTCCTGATGCCCACACACACATCCATCTGCTGTAGATACATGGCCCCCCAGGTAGCCCATCCACCCCCCGCCCACCTCTAATATGGAAGGAAGCCCAGATGCTTCCTGGCTCAGATTCTTCCTCAGAAAATGAAGGAGGAAGACAGAAGCAGTTACAGGAATCGTGTAGGGTGAACAAAAGTTATCCCAATAGCCAGCGTGACTCTAACACCACACACCCTGCTAAGTGCTCAACATAGATTAAGCACTTAAACCTCAAGGCAAACTGTTTTCCATAGAACTAGAGGCACAGGGAGATGAGTTAACTTGCCCAATGACACACAGCTCTTCAACAGTAAAGCTGAGCTTCAAGCCCAAAGTCTGTACTTTGAAGCACTCGCTCTGCTCTGTGGCCTCTTCCATAGATGGAAGGAAGGAGGAAGGAGAGAGTAAAGGAAAAGCAGAGTGCCCTCGTGGGCACCTGAATAACAACTGAGACCCCAGGAGAGTACCAATCACCTGGATTGACAGAGGATTTGATTGACAGGGGAAGAAGTTTAATAGCATATAATCATGACGATGGTGATAGTTAAAGCACCTAACATGTATGCATTTCTCAGCACTCTGCATTTCTGCATTCATTCAATAAATTCAACCAACAAATACTTACTGAGCACCTACTATATGCTGGGCAAGCAATGGACATGCTGGAGACTGTCCTTGCCCTCATGAACACAAACAAACAAATACAAGGGCCAACACAGACATGGCCCTGTTGGTAGGATGTAGTGTGTGGCTTCCTCTCTGGGTGGCTTCAAAGGGAGCCTCGGCACAAGAGCATTTGGAAAATCAAGTCATTTTCTTAAAGGAGGGGCCAATATCCTTGTAAGGGAAGGGGACACCAGAGGTCATTTCATCTCTCGCCCTGCTGGTGGGCATCCAGTGCCAACATTTCTAAATATTTTCTTCGTTGGCCCCTGAAGGAAAACTTCTTCCAACGCTTCTGATATGAAACGTGGGTCGTCCTGCTAAGCATTTCTCCTGTTCTCTGCAGATTCCAACCGTGGTTGAATTCAGTTCTGACATTACCCAGAGTTAGCGCAGACCTCGCAGGGTGAGGGCTCAGCCCTGAATTCAAGGCTGTTCCCCACTTCAGATGCCAGTTGTGAGTTTCAGGAGCCCAGGGTACCCACACTTCTGACTTGGCAAGAAATCGGGGGTACCTATGACACCCTCCTCTTGTTCAATGCTTTGCTGTAACAGCTGGTAATTCAGGGGGACACTTCACCTGCATGTACTGGTTTATCACAAAACAGTAAACAAAGGATAGCCAGATAAAGAGGTGTGCAGAGTGAGGTTTGTGGGGGTCCTGGGCTCAGGAGCTTCTGCCCCTGTGATATCAGGGGATGCCACCTCCCAGCACGGGAGGTGTTCACCAACCATGAAGCTCTCTGAACCCCACAGCTGAGGGGTTTTTCTGGATGTCACTTCACATAGCCATGATGGATGATCAACTCAAGCTCCAGGTCCTCTCCTCTCAAGGATGAAGGGCAAGGCTGAAGCTCCAAGCTTCTAATCAGGGCTTGGTCCCTCAGATGACCAGTGCCTATCCTGGAGTTATCCAGGAGGCTGCCAAGTGTCACCCCATTGGAACAAAAGATGCTCCTAGCATCCCTATCACTCAGGAATGGCAGGGTCTTCAGAGCTGTGTGTCAGGAGACACAAGCAGAAACCAAATATACCTTGATTATTGTGTTACAGGCCTAAACGTTCTTCCCTCTGACCCTGTCCCTTTATCAGCTCATTCAGGGGATGACAGGGTCCATTAAGAAGGCGCTGGAAGCGGAGATAGTCCTTGCTCTAGTGATGATACTGAAGATCTAGCTTGAGCCCCGCACCTACAAAGGACATAGTATTGTGAGCCAGAATCACCCAGCAAAACCCTCCTCCTGCCCAGAGGGGAAGTCGGAAGGGCTATTGTAAGGATGACTTATCTAGGATGTCCTCAAAGGATTGACCACACTTTAGAGACCTCCCAAGACACTGACTTGCCCTCAGGGTCTGTAGACACAGATAATCCACATCAAGAACCTCAATATCATATTGGGCCCACTCATGTGCCCAGCCCACGCAAGGCCCTGGACTTGGTCACTTGCACCACAAAAGCAAATAAATTAACTGATTAATGGATTAATTTTAAAATATGCTTAAAAGTCAAGCACTATTCATACAGTAGATTAGGTGGCGATAAAAAGGAATGGCACACTGATAGCTGCTGGGACACAGAGGAATCCTGAAAGCACTTGCCGAGAAGCCACCACCAACGTGAGCATGTGCATAACTCCATGTATGTGAAATGTCCAGGATCAGCAGATCCAGAGACAGAAAGTGGATCCATGGTCGTCAGGGGGCTGGCAGGAGGCAGGAATGAGGAGTCACTGGAATGGTGATGGGATTTCTTTCCAAGTGATGAAAACATTCTGAATTTAGATAATGGCGATGGTGGCTCAATTCTGTAAATATGATATAAACACCAAATTGTGCTTTGGTTTTGTTTTGTGGTGGTGTTGTTGTTGTTGGTGTTGGTGTTTGAGACTGAGTGTCATTAAGTTGCTTAAGGCCTCGCTGAGTTGCTGAGGCTGGCTTTGAACTTGCGATCCTCCTGCCTGGGCCTCCTGAGTCACTGGGACTACAGGTGTGCACCACTGTGCCTGGCTCAAATTGTGCATCTTAAAGGGTGGATTCTATGGTATGTGAATTATATCTGAGGAAAGCTTTTATTTTAAAGATTTTGGGCAGTATCACTAAAACTGTAGCAATCAGAAGTCATTGTATTAAATAAAAGATTATGCAAGATTTATAGGATAAAAACCAGGCAGGGTGTCATGGTGAGACTCTTAGTATCATTGTACCCAGGAAATGCATATGTAGAATCATTCTGCATATAAGGAATATCAGATAAATCCATCATGTCAACGTACTGATAACTTTTTAAAATAATTTCAAATCAGATTTTGTACGAGTAACAGCAGTAAAAAAGAAAAACTTTTATAAAAGAAATATCAATATTGTCAAAATGGCCATACTTCCCAAAGCGATATATAGGTTCAATGCAATACCAATTAGAATCCCAATGTCATTCCTTATAGAAATAGAAAAGACAATCATGAAATTCATTTGGAAGAATAAGAAACCTAGAATAGCCAAAGCAATCCTTAGCAAGAAGAGTGAAGCAGGAGGCATCACAT
>PVHX01000273.1:0-38582 GCA_004024805.1 Geosciurus inauris
CTTATAATTTTGTGCAAAGTTAGAAAAATTATGATTGTAATAATTTTTTTTTCTATTTGCCTCAACAAATGTTTTCAGTGAATAGTGTGTACAGCTTCTGAAAATTTGTTTTTTTTCTGTTATGTTTGATAACATGTATTTAAATGCAACTTTTGAGAAAAATAAATAAAAATTAAAATTAAAAAAAAAAAAAAAAAAGGTGGTCTCTAACGGGTCCTTTTTAGTCCATATGCCTTTGTGAACCAATTTCTGAGGAATGAAATACTCTGAGTGACTTGTTTGGGGTGTGGTCCCTCACTGCACCCAGGAAATGGAACCTGGTCTCATATCAGCCAAAGAAAATAATTTCCAACAGGAAAGAAGAGTCACTTTTGGTGCAATCTTGAGATAGATTGTCAAGCCATTAAAGTTGAGTTCAAGCACTGAACTACATGTATCAAACTTAGCACAGATTGATGGAGTAATTTATTTTGTGACTGTTAATCTTTAATACTAATTCTTTTACATTTGTCAGTGGAGCTTTAGTTATACCTTGACCTGAAATACCAAGGCTATTTTTTCACTCAAGATTGAAGAAGGTCATCAAACTGACTAATTTTATGAGGGAGGAAAGATGATAAAGAACAAATGATACTCTTGGTCCAATTCATGAGTGTAATTGCTCTTTGTTGGAACCATTATTTTCATAAACTGACACAGTTTTCATAAATGTTTGTTGTATGTACATTTTATATGTATACTTTATTGGAAGATACATAAACCTGGATATTTGTGGTCTTTTCCTGGTAGAATAACTAAATTTTTATGACTTTTAAATAAGTTTTTCTCCATTGGTCTTTGTTTTATCATCTTTAATAGGGAAAGTGTGTATTGCAATATTTGTTAATTCCTTCAGCATATGACTTGATTATTTATCTACTTAGACATGTTCTATGTGCTGGTCACAAAGCAATGATAACACAGGAAATATTTCCAACTTGTTGAAAATACTATTGAGAGGGTAAAGGAATAGCTGGTAGATATGAAATATAATGTTGAGTTATAAGAACTCTATACAAGATGAGTGTAAGTCTCATGATGTCAAGGACCTTCTCTATCTCCTCCACTTCTATGTCCCCAGAAACAAAAATAGTGCCCAGGATGTGCCAGGTCACAGCAGTGCTCAGTAAGTATTTGTTGACTTAAATGAACAAATAAGCAAATTGACTTGTTCACAAATTTCTATACCTATGCTATGATTTAGTTATTAGTTGTCCCCAGAAGCTTGTGTGTGAGACAATGCAAGTAAGTTTAGAGGTAAAAAGATTGGGTTATGAGAGTCTTAACCTAATCCTTGGTGGGCATTAACTGAGTGGTAACTACAGGCAGGTAGGTTGTGAATGGAGAAACTTGATCAATGGGGATGTGCCTTTAGGATTGATATTTTGTCTGTGGTGAGGGGAGCACTCTCTCTGTTATGGTTTGGATATGTGGCATCCCCCAAAATCTCACATGTGAGACAATGGAAGGAGGTTGTAAGGAGGAATGATTGGGTTTTAAGTCTTAACCCAATCAGTGATTTAGTCTTCTGATAGGGATTAACTGAGTGGGAACTGAAGTGGTATGGTATGGCTGGAGGAGGTAGGAATTGGGGCATGGCTTTGTGTATATATTTGTATCTAGTGAGTGGAGTCTCTGTCTGCTTCTTAATCATGATGTGAGCTGCTTCCCTTTGCCACACACTCTATCATGATGTTCAGCCTCATCTCAAGTCCTGAGAAATGCAGCCAGCCTTCTATGGACTAAGACCTCTGAAACTGTGAGCTTTCAAATAAACCTTTTCTCTTCTACAATTGTGCTGTTTGGGTCCGTTAGTCACAGCAGTGAAAAAGCTGACTAAAACTTTTCCCTTCCTCCTTCCTGATGCTATATTCTGAGCTGCTTTCCTCCACCACACACCTCTGCCTTGATGTCCTCCTGCCTTACCTTAGGCCCTGAGGAATGGTGTTGGCCAACTATGGACTGAGACCTTTGGAACTATTAGCTCCCAAATAAACTTTTCCTCCTCTAAAATTGTACTTGTGAGGTCTTTTGGTCACAGCAATTAAAGAGCTGACTAAAACAACCTATTACCAAGAGATCCAATGGTTTCAGAATAAACTGGTAAAATCTCTTTTTTTACTAAATTTAAAAACAAGGAACCTAGTTATAATGGTTACATCTTATGTGTCAACTTCACTGGGCTACAATGCCCAGTTGTGCAATCAAACACTGGATTAGATATTTTTGTGAAGTTAACTTTAAGTAGAGGTTACTTTTGATATAGGCCTTGTCCAATTAGTTGAGGACCTTAAGAATAAACATTGAGGTTTCCTGTAGAGGAACGATTGTCTCAAGATTCTAATACAGAAATGTCACCTGAATTTCCAGCCTGCTGGCCTTCTCCACAAATCTGGAACTCAAGACTCCAACATCAATTCCTGCCTGAATTACCAGCCAATCTGCCAGCTATACAGATTTTCCAGTCCATACAATTTAGTGAGCCAATCCCTTAAAATAAATTTTCTCTTTCTGTTCTTCTCCTCTCTCTCCTTCCTCTCTCTGCATATAATTTATGCCATTTCTCTGGAGAACCCTCATTGTGTGAAATTGTTTTTAAAACATTTTTAACTTCCTGCAATTCAATATTAGTGGATAGAGGATAGATGATGTGAATAGAGGATTGTTAGTGGATAGAGGATGTTTTGTTTTGTTTTTAATTAATTTCAATTTTCTTTAAATTCTGGGACTTTCAACATACTTGGTCAGTTTCCTCTGCTAATTTGGAAATATGTAGGTAAACACAAATGGAAATTTTAATGGAAGCTGTAGTATGATTAACCTGAGGCTAGTTGAGTTGTAGCTCTTGCAACATTATTTTTATCCATCCCTTTATTAATGTTCTGGATCTAGGTTAATATTAGAAACAAGCTTGTGGGAAGCCACAACACAGCAGAAGGAATTCTCAGTTGCAAACATAAACAGATTTGGGGGCATGGAAGGAGGAGGAGAAATAGAGGTGAAGAGTCATGCTTTGCTAGAATCCTCAGGTGTGAAGGATAAGAAAAATTATCATCTATTCAAAAATGTTATTGCATATGTGCTTGCTCACCTTCTCCCTATGTTTAATGCTCAAATAAATATCAGAAAGTCATCATCAAAATGACAGAATCTTAAGGTGATTGTGGGAGAAAATTGGAATACAGCCAAATCCTCAAATTATTCTTTCAGCACAGTTTTTCTTAAGCAAAACAGGGAATCCAACAAAACAGAAAAGTTTTCTAAAGGAAAAATGAATTTAAAACTTCCGACATAAGGTATTGGGAAAGAAGTTGCGGAGGGTAGAGGGAGAGTCTAGTGATTGCTTTATCTCTCAGCAGGTTGTATGTTTTGAGCCACATTTTAAAGCTTTCTCACAGGAGCAAGAGTCCACAACTCTCCTCAGATATCCATTTTAGTATTAAATAATTCCTACTATTTAGAATTCTTCCTTTCATCTAACATAATTTTTATCTTGTTCTGGTCCAAATTGGAGTTGGAGAGAAGCTGGTGATTATTCCCTGTGTGAGAGCCCTTCATGTATTTATAGATTGTTATTAAATTGGCTCAAATCAACCTTTAATCTTCATGGTGAATAATATCCATTCTCTTGACCTCCTTTAATAGATCTTTTTCCAAATCTTTCAATCACCATTTGGAGGTTTCTACTAAACCAGCTTCTTTTTCCTCTCCCTGCTTAGCTATGGAACACTGAGCCAGAGAGAGTATTTTGGGGAGAGTAGGAGTTTGATGAAAAGATTTCATCCTTTGTGTTTATGTATATGTGTATCTTTCTTTACACAATAGATATTGAAAATAACATTTTTTGTAAATGCAATCGTATTTCATAGTCTAGGAAACTTACTATTTAAAGGATATAGTGAATCTTTTTGCAGACAAGTATTTTTGTTTGGAAAATATATAAAGAGAGATGATTTCTAAGAGTCAGATTTTTTGTTTACATAATACTTTCTTGATGTAGGGCTCATCTCCATTCTCATGTCGTCCTTGTCTTTTTGTTAAACAGCGATTCTATAACCAGTTTCTGCTTGTGGATCATTATGTCGTAGTTTGTTTTTGAGTGCTGCATTTGCACAAATAGCTCAGGATTTATTTGGCACCTATGTTAATGATATTTGTAAAAATGTGAAAAATAAATTGCATTCTGCTCTTAAGGAGATTACGATCTAGAGGGAAAGATAAAGCATACACAAACAATTGAGATATAAATTGAGAAATATCGAAGTATTTTAAAGTGGGACTCTCAGAAAGGGAGAGAGATCTGGAAACAAGACTTTGGAAGAAGTTGCATTTGAGGGAGTTCTTGAATGTGGCATTAGCAGTTATACAGGTAGAAATAAGGAAGGCAATGGGACCGGAGAATGTCCAGTGAAGAATCAATTTTTTAAAAGAAAAGAAGAAAAGTGTTGAAAGAGAGTTCAGAGAATTGTTTGATGTTCACTCAGAGAGTGAATTTTATAGTATAGGCAATTTGTAGTTAATGATCAGCTTTGATAGGGGTTCAACAAAACTAAGTTAAGAATGCAGTAAATATTGATAAATTTTATGTCTACTCAGAATCGGATCACCATTCCTATTTAGAGGGAATCCTCTATTTTGTGGTACTAATTGGAGACTAAGTTCTGCCTCCCACTATGGAAACCAAAAACAAGAAGGGCATTTCTTCTCTCTGCTTAAAGAAGGAGACACAAGGCCTTGATTCAATCATTAGAAATACCTACACAATTCTTTGGTTTGTGAGATTAACATAGTGACAGAGTGACATATAGAACCCATTACATTGATGATGTATCCAGCTAGGGTGGTTGTGGATCAGTGTCCGGTGACAGTGGTTGTCTCCTCCTCCTGTGACTCTTCTTGTGACATTACTTTGTGTCCCCAACTCTCTGGCCTTCTTTGGTTGTTTCCTGAACCTAGTTCTATAGACTTCCTGATATTCTGTGCATAATTCTTTTTCTGCTTACATTAGCTCACATCATTAGTTTACAGTGACTGAAACACGTATTCATCTAAGATCTGCACAGAATGGATAAAGACAAGAATGTCACATGGCATTTCCATCACCCAGGGAGAAAATGATGCCACTCATGTTAGGACAGTGTTGATCAGAATGGAGAAGGAGGTGAGTTAAGATATGATAATGGAATTAGATATGAGCTTGAACTACTTGCTACCCGTCACCAATTCATTGCCAAGGCTAATCATGATCTGGCTGGTAAGGTTTTCTGCAGAACACGTACTGTGCTCCCAGAGTTCTGAGGTAATGAGAACACCTTTGTCACATAGAAAAGGACTTTTGTTTTCAAGCAGGATTGACTCACCAGGATGTCGCTACTAACTGGAGTGTGGAATAATAGAGTGGTAGAATGAAAAACACTAGTAACATCTAAGGTGAAGTGATTCAGCAAGCAGCAGGAGAATGTTGACGGAGGAAGTTGTATAGGGACGATGATGGTTATTGGATATTATATAGTTTTACTCCTTGTTCTAGTTTATTACAGGGGGCCCAATATTTGTGTTTTGGCTTATTTAGTATTGCTATCATAGAATATCTCAGATGCAGTAAGTTATAAAGAACAGAAATGTATTTATCACTATTCTAGAGCCTGAAAAGTCCAAAGCAAAGATGTGGCAAGTTCAACTGTCTGTAAACAGCTATCTGTGCCCCCAAGGTCGTACCTTAATGCTACATTCTCCAGAGAGGAGGATCACTATGCCTGTACATGGCCAAAGGCATAGAAGAGTGAAAAGCAAACACACTGCCTCCATCAAGTGTCTTTATAAGAGCATCAATCCATGTGTGAGGACAGAGCCCTCATATAACTCACTCACCTCCCCGTGGCCACACCTCCCAACACTGCTACATTGAGAATTAAGTTTCAATATGAAATGTGGAGGGGCCAAAGCATTCAGTGGTGATCTATGTCTTTATGTCCCCGTCTTTTCTTTCCTCCTCCTTCTTCTCTCCTTTAGTCCTTCCCTCTCTTCACTTTCCCTCTCTCCTTCCACTTCATACAGTAGTAATCAAGTTTTATAGTAAGAAAACCAAAACAACCCTCAAAACACAAGCACATACAACTCAAATATTGGCTGGGGTCCTGTGCAGCATTGAGAACTGGACAAAATGCCTAAGAACTCCACTCCCTGCTCTATCTCCATAGCTTTTAAAAAGATTTCTGTGGAGGCAAGGTACTTCTTATTGTCTTACCGTACTTGTCACCACTTTTGTGTGGAGGACTTTCTTTACCGGTGGCTATTGTGTCTCATTCTCCAGAGGAACCACCTCTCCTGGTTTTAATAGAAACTTAATTCACATGCAGTATTTGTGTTATATCGGCTTTCCCCACCCCCCACCCTCCAACGAGCTGTATGTCATCCAGAAGGGTTTCTCTGAGCTGTGAAGACACCTCAAAATTTCTTCTGAGATTTCCTTTTATTCAAAGTATTTCTTAGCCACTGAAGTGAAGTTTTATTTCCCTCTTACCCTGCCTATCCTCATCCTCCTGTTCTCACATCCTTCTTTCTTCTGCTTTGATCTGCCACCTCTCACCTCTTCTGGAATATTAATCTTATTCTCCTTCTGGCATATTACAGTGATGTTGTCTCTTGGTACAAACCAATTCATGTCCTCTGGGTTTTACCATTTATTTCACATTCTTATCATGTTCATTTTTCCAAAAATTGATTTTTCTGTAAAACAAATCCTATTGTCAGCTATTAATTTTTTCTCTTCTTATCACACATACTATAAAGATGCCATTTATTCATATATTTACATATTACATGAAACAAGTCTTTATATAGTATATATGCAATTATTTGCATATGTCTGCATACATTTTTAAAAGTAAATTGAAGCTGGGCTCAGTGGTGCATGCCTGTAATCCCAGTGGCGTGGGAGGCTGAGGCAGGGAGATTGCAAGTTCAAAGCCAGCCTCAGCAATGATGAGGTGCTTAAGCAACTCAATGAGACCTTGTCTCTAACTAAACTACAGAATAGGGCTTGGGATATGGCTCAGTGGTCAAGTGCCCCCGAGTTCAATCCCCAATACCTCCCCCACAAAAAAAGAAGTAAATTGGATCTTACCATATACATTTTGTCCCATAAATACATTATGATCTCAATGAATATCTTCTTTATACCATAAATGTATGAAGATTTTAACCAACTTATATATTAATGCCCAATTATATTATTTAAAAATTTTCATTATTATGAGCAATGGTCTAACAAATATATAAATATATATATATTTGCCTTAGAGTGGTTTCAAAGGGCTAAGTTGCTAAAAGTAAAACTACTGTGCCAAAAATGTTCAACATTCTTTATTGTTAACTTAATCCTCCAAAGAGATGTACTAATTTATATTCCCATCATAACTCTTTGAAAATTTCTATTTTCTACATCCTAGAAAATATTTAATCATTTAAACTTTGGTTTAATGTATGATAATGATGATATATTATCATCATTTTTTTTCTATGATTTAGATCTGAAATATCTCCAAAAGCTCATGTATTGGAAGGATACTTCTCAATGTAGCAAAGTTCAGAGGTGAGGATTTGATTGGATCATGGGACCTCTGAACTCGTTGGTGGATTAGTCCATTTGATTGATTAATGATTGGATCCATCAAATGTAATAACTAATTGATAGCTAAATGGACTACTGGGAGGTGGGGCATATTTGGAGGAAGTAGGTCACTGGAGGTATGACCCAAGAGTTTATCTTCTCTTAGCTCTTTTCTCTGTTTCTTTCTTTCTTTAGTTCCTGGCTGCCATGAGCTAAGCAACTTTTCTCTGCCATGTTCTGTTGTGATATTCTACCTTGGAGACAGCAGACCAAGAACTGAACCATCTGAAACTATGAGCCAAAATAAACTTTTTCTTTAAGTTTTTCTTGTCAGTTGTTTTGGTCATAGTGACACAAAGCTGATTAACAAAATTTTGACTTGTATTTTCTTAAAAACAAGAGTTAAATTTCATATAAATATTTATTGTGTCTTCCCATACAATAATGTCTCTCCACTTACTCAGAATCTAAAAAATATTTTTCAGTACTTTTATTTTTTTATGCAAGTCTTGATTATTCTCTATGCATATCTTCCTTAAGTATTTAGCATTTGATATTGAGTAGAAAGTGATGACTTCTAAGGAAGTCAATCTTGTTTCTGGCTGTTTTGATGGATTGTTTTAAATGTTTTTAGTCTAAGGGTCTTTGTAATTTTATCTTTTCCTTGACAATGATCCTTTTATATTATTATATGTTATTTGCATACAAAGATGTATGTAGCATAAATATACAATGGATTGGAATTTTATAAAACCAATATAAACGTTACCATTTCACAAGTTAAAAAAATGATTTTGAAAATTGCCAGCATCCAGAGCTCCTCTTGTGTCCTTTCCTTATTAGGTGTTTTACTTGTGTATTTACTATCCTGAGATATAATTTTTAGATCATTTTAAAAAATATACATCTTGACCTTGAATTTTATCCATGAAAGCTGGAATTAAAAAATGAACAAACAAAACCAGATATTTTCTTTCTTGTTTCAGATGATTTATTAGTTTCATATCCTGGAAATGTATTATATTACCATGGGATTTTTTACTAAACTTTTTACATTTTTTTCTCTATATAGGTGCATTAATGGATATATCTACAAACATTTACTGATGCATAATTATATAGAGAAAATATAAATATAAAAAATAGTGTAAATAGCAGACGAGTATAAGTTACTTTGACAAATTATTTGTTCTTTAGCACACATTTTCAGATTTTGGTACTAACTAGGTACCAAAAGTTTCCTGTGAGGGGTGAATATTCAAATATTCTTCTATTCAGTATACAAGGTCTTAAGCATACTAGATTTGCATATAATTCTCAAATATTTGGTCTCTATAAAGGTTATATTTTATTTGCATAGGACATAGATATTTCAAAGTTAAAATTTTCATTTTTATTAGCAATTTCCAAAAATAAATCACTGTAAACCACCCGCTGTTAGAACAAGGTCATCTGGGTTAATCAGATTTAAATGGGAAACAGAGCTCAGACACATCTTGTGAATTGTGAAGAGGCTTTGTAATCAAGTTGTAAACACTGAATTCTATAGAACATTCCCAAAACACCAAAAATCATTATTTTGATTTCCTCCTTTCCAATATTATCATCAAGATGCAAATATATGGTACTTAGTATTTTCTAATTATAACTTATTAATCAAGAATTAAAAAGCAGCTGCATCTGGGGAGTTTGCAGGTAGGTATTAGTCAATCTTGGTTCTATAAAGCTCAAAGAAAAAAGGGAGCAATCACAAACATAAGGATTAGCTCAGGTTGCTCCCGCACGACTGAGACAGCAGGATTTTCTGGGTGATGAGAGCAGATAAAAAGAATGTTGGACCATGAAAAGCTGGATAGAGCAACGTGTTCAGAGTTCACTCTTCGTCTACATAGAGTGGGAACAGACAAATGCTAGATCTTCATCTATAGACAGAAAGAAGTTGTTTCATGAAGCATTGTTGTCAAAGACTTTCCCCCCATAAAAATATCCCTAAGAGGAACAGATAGAGCTGTATCTGTAAATGCAGCCCTAAGCTTTCCTGCATGAATGGGAGTATTTCTTTAACAGCTGACTTACTATTTAAAACATTCATTCAAATGTTATAATAAACGGTTTATTTTAAGTAAAAAGTTTTGAATTATTTGATGCATTTGCTGCCAGGAAGAAAGTGGTATTCTATATAGATTTGGGTTTGCCCTGTAGGTTTCAGAACCACCTTGGAATATCAATTCATCTCGGTGGTCATTTTTTGGTTTCTATATCTTCACCCAGTGCATCAATAACCAACAGTTGTTGAGTGTTTGTTATGTTTTAGACCCTATTCTGAAGTCATTAAATATGTGAACTTATCCTACCCAGAGGTGATGGATAGGGCTACTCAATTGTTATTTTGTGGGTATGGAGAATTATCCTTATGTTATGGAAATTTTTACCAATAAATTTAGGATAAAGTATTTTGAGGACTTCTTTTATTTATTTATTTATTTTATTTTTTTACATTTGTCAATTCTGCCTTTGGCCCCACCCTAAAAAGAGAAAGTGTACTGTTTAAAGCAATTTACATTGCCTAATCCCAGTGAAAATTCTGGAACAGATTCATGTGCACATTAAACTTCACATGGAAGTTTGAGTTGGTATCTCTTTTCAATTTTGTATGTTTTAATTTTTATTAAATATTTAGTATTTTTGACTCCTACAGATCATTTAAGCTCAAAGTAAAAAGGGAGCAATCACTCCCTTTTTGCTACTAATAATAACTAAGTACTAAGTACTGACATTTGGTAAATTTCTGCCTTTTCATCACTTTGTAATGATGCTCTTTCATTTTTATTTTTTAGATTTTGGATCAAATGGATTGGATGAGTAAGGTTGGAGATGAGTGAAACCTAATGTGATTGAAATGATATTCAGTAACTCAGGTTTGCCATAACAAGAAGTGTGCAACGAATGTAACTAAATGTATAAATGAATGAATTTTACAGTATATGGAAAAAAATTTACTATATAAAAGAACTAACTTGCATGCCCATTGAAGGTTTAGTATAGTTTTCATCCAGGTCTTTATTCATGATCAGTGGATATGTATGTCCTGCTAGCAAAAAAGTGACTTTCTTACTAATTGATACTTTAAAAGTAACATCAAGAGATAGTAAACGAATAGTTAGTTTACTTGCCCTCTTTTGCATGTGAGTAAAAATGGTTAATAAGACTGGCTTAATAAAGCGAAAATCTGAGTTGAAAATGTATACTATAGCCAAAAGAGTATGCCAAAGACAGTAATAGTTTGTAATATAAATGAATGCTTTCATCACCTTGAAGACATCAGTATGCACCATACGCTTTCATTTTGATTTAAATACTTAAAAACATTACTGTTTATTTCTGTGATATCTACCAACTTCTTTATAAAAACTCTAAAAATTTAACATTGGTATTTATGTCAAATTTTGTACTAGATCAGAGTCCAAAATGAGTTTTTGATAAGGCCATGTCATGGTTGAATGTGTTTTCCTTGATCTTTTTTTTCATATTTTATTTGTTCTATTTAGGGTTACATGTTAACAGAGTGCAATTTGATTCATTGTACATAGATAGAGGATAACATATCAATTCTCTAGTTGTAAGTTGTATAGAATCACAACATATATGCAGTCATACATAAAGTTAGGGCTATGATGACCATTATATGCCACCATCTTTACTGTCCCCATGCCCCCTCCCCCCTTACACCCCTGTGAACAGAGTTCCACCATTGTTCCCATGTCCTTCCCCACATTATGGATCAGCATCCACTTTTCAACGAGTACATTCGGCATTTGGTTTTCTGAGATTGGCTTACTTCACTTAGCATGATATTCTCCAACTCCATCCATTTACCTGCAAATGCCATAATTTTATTCTCTCTTATTGCTGAGTAATATTCCATTGTGTATATATACCACAGTTTCTTTATCCAGTCCTCTATTGAAGGGCATCTTGGTTGGTTCTACAGTTTGGCTATTGTGAATTGAGCTACTATAAACATTGAAGTGGCTGCAGCACTGTAGTTTGCTGTTTTTAAGTCTTCTGGATATAGACCGAGGAGTGGGCTCAAATGGTGGTTCCATTCCAAGTTTTCTAAGCAATCTCCATACTGCTTTCCAGATTGGTTGTACCAATTTGCAGTTCCACCAGCAATGTATGAGCGTGCCTTTTTCTCTACAACCTCGCCAACATTTATTGTTGTTTGTATTCTTGATAGTTGCCATTCTGACTGGTGTGAGATGAAATCTTAGGGTAATTTTGATTTGCATTTCTCTGGTTGCTAGAGATTTTGAACATTTTTTCAAAATTGACAAAACAAAAAGCTGGTTCTTTGAAAAAATAAACAAAATTGACAAACCCTTAGCCACCCTAAGTAAAAGGAGGGGGGAGAAAACCCAAATTACTAAAATTCGAGATGTAAAAGGAAGTATCACGACAGACACTACTGAAATACAGAGGATAATTAGAAACTATTTTGAAAATTTATACTCCAGTAAAATAGAAAACCCTGAAGACACTGACAAATTTCTAGAGGCATATGACCTACCCAAACTGAACCAAGAGGACATACACAACTTAAACAGATCAATTTCAAGCAAGGAAATAGAAGATGCCATTAAGAGCCTTCTAACCAAGAAAAGGCCAGGTCCAGATGATTTTTTTTTTTTTGATTGACCCTAGGTGAGCTCTACCCCTGTGCTACATTCTAGCCCTTTCTTTTCAAGATTTTTATTGAGACAGTGTCTCACTATGTTGCTGAGGCTGGCCTTGAACTTTTGATCCTCCAGTCTCAGCCTCCAAGTCTCTGGGATTGTAGTTGTGTGCCAACACATCTGGCTTTTCCTTGATTTTAAGAGTTTCTTACAATAATGAATTGTGAAGGGACATTCAGAATGTGGTCATGTTAAACAGGGATCTGGCATAGAGGATCTAATACTAGAATCTGACACATAGTAAGTAACCAAGAAACTCACTAAGTTCTAGATGATGTTTCAGGCATTGGAATTTCAGCAATGAATGAACAGGCAAGATTTCCTGACCTTGATGCTTGCATTCTGGTGGAGAAAAATGAATGAGAAACAAAAAAGTAACACATTTCAAATGTTGTGAGTGCAATGAAGAAAATTAACTAAAAAGGAGAATATGGAGTTTTGTTAAGTGGTGGATTTTGAAATTTCAAATAGAATGATTAGGAATGGCTTCTGACAACTTGCCATTTTAGTAAAGATCTAAACAGGTGAATGATTCTTGTCAATATCTGTTGGAAGAGCACTTCTGGCATTAGGAATAACAAACGAAAATGTCCTGATATCAGAGCTACTGCAGTGCATTCCAGGAATAGCACTCTGACTTACAAGTTACAAATAGTCTATGGGATAGGTTGGAGATAAATCAGGTAAGATCATGGAGAGAAATACATGATTTGGAATTTATTTTAGAAGAAAGTACTAGAAAGATTTGCTAATGAATCAAAAAATGTGTGAGAGTCAAGTGTGAGTAAGGAGTGTGGCTTAAGCCATCAAATGATTCATGCTGCACTTATAGAGGTGGAAAGATTTCAGAAAAATATTCAGGGAAGTGTTAGATAAGCAAGCTTTGATTAGCCTATAGTAATTTTCCAGGAGAGAAATAGAGTGTCGAAATAAAGGTGTTTTAGGCAAAAGGATATTATGTGCAACAAAACTGAAACCTGTCAATAATTATTTGGGAAATGCTGAGACGATCAGTGTGGTGCAAACAGAGTGCAGAGTAAGGATTGGCAGACTGTGGATCACAGGTGAAATCCAACCCACTGCCTGTTGTGGTAAGGCCCACGAGCCTTAAATGGTTTTTAAAATCAAAAAAAGAGTATTTTGTGACACATGCAAAGTATATGAGATTCACATTTCAGTGTCCATGAAGAAAGTTTAATTCAAACACAGCCATGTTCATTCATTTAAGTATTGTCTATGGCTGCTTTTGCACTAAAATAAGAGTTAAGTAGTTGGGCAGAGACTGCAAAGATCAAAATATTTGATAACTATTCTTTTATAGAAAAAAATCATCACTTTGTATACATAAAGGAAGTCAAAGGAGTTAAAATGGAGTATTTGGTGGGCAGATTTTGATGTACCTTGTGTGCCTTGCTAAAAGGTTGGGTATTAGAATCACAGTCTGAAATGTCCCCTGAAAAGCTCATGATTTGAAGCAGCATGGTCCCCAGTGCAGCAAAGTTCAAAGTTTAGGCAATGATTAGAGCTCTGACCTCATCCCTGGATTCATCTATTTGCTACATGAATGCATTGATAGTTGAATAGACTCCTGGGGAGTAGCTGTATGCAGGTGGGGTATGGATGGAGTAAGTAGGTCACTCAGGGCATAGCCTTGGCCTATATCTGTCCTTGGCCCCTTCCTCTCTCTCTTTCTCTCTGTCTCAGCTTCCTGGCTACCATGAGCTAAGCAGCTTTGTTCTGCCATACCCTTCTATCACGATATTTTGCCTCACCTTGGGCCCAGAGCAATGGTGTCAACCAACCATTGTCTAAAACCATAAGCCAGAATAAATCATTCCTCTTCTAAGTTGTTCTTGTTAGATATTTTGGTTATAGCAATACAAAATTGACCAATGTATTGGAACTTGATTCCATAGAAAATAGAAAGCCACTGAAGGTGAATATATTCCTAAAACATCACAAATAATACAGAAAAATTTCTAGCTCAATGGAATTCCCAAATGGAGAAATAAACACTGAGAGAACAAGTAATTTGCCCAGAGCTTCTAGCATTTCATCATGAAGACCAAGCAAGAATTATAGTGTCTCCATTTCCAGAATCATAGATTCATTCCTGCTTCTGATCACCTATTATGAGATTTCTTCGTGCAAGGAAGTCTCTCCAAAAATTTCATAGACTATATATGTCTGCTATATAAATGCAGGAAAAATACTTGGATATTGATGTTTTAGACTAACCTACATATTTATTTTATCATCAATAAAATTCATTTAAGAAAAGAAACTTCACAAACTTGGAGTAAAATGAAAATTGAGCCATTATTTTATTGAACTTTCAATTATGAGCAAAGCAGATTGTTTTATTCAGCTGTTTTTGTTGCTGTGACCAGAAGACCTGACAAGAATAATTAGAGGAGAAAAAATTTATTTGGGGGCTCACAGTTTCAGAGATCTTGGTCTATAGATCATTTACTCCATTCTTTGGGACCTGAGATGAGGAAGAACATCATGGCAGAAGAATGTGGTAGAGGAAAGCAGTTGGGATCATGGTACGAGGAAGCAGAGAGAGAGCCTAAGCTCAGCTCATAAAATATAGACCCCAAAGTCATGCTCCCAATGACACACCTCCTTCAGCCACACACTACCTGCCTATAGTCACAATTTAGTTAATCTCCATCAGGGGATTAACACACTGATTAGGTTAAGGCTCTCATAACCCAATAATTTCACCTCTAAACTTTCTTGCATTGTCTCATACATGAGCTTTTGGGGACACCTATTATCAAAACCGTAATACAGATTTATCCTGAAATTTGGCATTCTGCCTTTTCTTATTGAATTGTTCTCATTTGACTCTTTCTCCCTTCATCCCGCCACATTTCTCTTAAGCATTGGAAAGAAAAGTGTGAACAACAACTTCTAATACATTCTATCATTGTTGTGGCTTATTAAAATTAACTATTGAGGACATATCATTAATTCTAGGTTCTGTTGAATGGAAGAAATTTTACAGGTTGACAAATTATCCCAGGAAGTGAAGCCAAAGGGAAGCATGAGGAAGGATTCTGTTATTGCCAGTGTTATGGTTAAATAGTAAAATTGAGTTGGAAAACCCACCCATAGGGAAAAGGACTTGGAGTGGTGGCAGATTAGAAATGGAAACAAGAGGATGTCATGGCAAACTGAGATGGACATCACCCAAGGAGGAATACCACAAAAGAAAGAAGACTGGTAATGACTAATGATAGATGCTGGGAGAAACTCCTTCTCCAAGGAGGGGTAATCAGACTCCACTTGTGTAATATGAAAACAGACGTAACAGCATTCCCTGATGAATCAACTTGCTGACAGCTGACTACATCTATCATTCAGTTTATTGTTTATAGTCTGTATTTTAGTTATTTCTCAGTTGACCTGAGAGAAACACTACAGATTAATCTTGTAGGGCAGAGAATGCCAAACAGTAGAGCTTTAGCATTCTGTATAGGCATAAGTCATGGTGATAATTGATGTTTGAGTTGCCTGGATACGACAGGAAGAAGATTGCTGCCATTTGCCAAGTATGTTAAAGACTGATTTTCCCTTTAAGTATATCAACATGAACGTGATGGGATGCATTTAAGAAAAACTGAAATGGATCCCGAAATGTGAGTTTATGGGGCATGATTACCCACCAGTACAATATTACATAAACCATGTGACCATATGAGTATAAAATGGAGATATTTTACCACACAAATAACTCTCTTTTATGTTAGTAAAGTCCCTGAAAGTGGTTCTTCAAACTCATATCAAACCAAGATCAAGGTAATTACCAAAGAACTGGTAACTATAGACTCCTCCATCATTTCATTTTCTCTTGATTCCTTTCTTTTTGAGATTATTACTATAGTTTGTTTTGGAAAAGATCACTGATCCTTGAGAATCTGATATGATAATCTAATCCTTTGTTCAATCCAGCACCCTTTAAATTGGCCATCTAGGTTTTTCTAGATCCAGACCTTTCTTCTCTAAACTAGACCAATAACAAAATTGCCTGTGCTTTGATCCAAGTTCTCTAGACTTAAGCTCAATTTAGAAATTGGTCATTAATAACATATACTTATTTTAAAAATTTATATGCCTGACTAAAAAAACTGATATAAAGTTACATGTCTGAAGACAGAACTATAGTGACAGGATATGTTATTTTCTGGTTGTTTACAAATGGAGGTAACAACTTTCACCTTGAGAATAATCCATGTGACTTTTTAAATGCCTCTCTTGATACATTAAGCCTTGAAATGAAATTGTTCGTACACATGTCTTATTTCTACAATTAGGACAAAGCATTTGTCACTATTTTCTAAATCTCCTGCAGTGTTTAGCAGAATATATTTTCTCTAAAGGCACTCATGAATATTTGACAAATTAAACGGAGTGGACGGATAAGGCCTTTCGGGTTTCCTCAAAGCAGGGGAGATAGTACTGATAACATTATTAGCATAAATGCATTCTATTCTAATTTATTTTCTGAGCGCTGGCCTTAGAAGAAAAGATGAAACATCTTTTACACACTTCCCTTATTGTGAGGAAAAAGATGAAGATCCCTGAGTTAATGTTTTCTTTGATGGGGCTGGGGAACAACTTCAAGGAATTCTCAATCTGTCTAGGAGGTTTTAGAAAATTCCTGAATTTTCCAGCACTCAAAAATAATGGAGAAAGGAGGAATTGAAGGTATCAGAGAAATCAAGAAGCCCTTTCTGTATTACTGATGTGCTGAATCAGTATCTGAGATTTAATGAAAAATCACTGAAAAATCCACAATTAGGAAATTGATATTTAGAGAAATTTATCATTTATTCCTAAGATACATTCATGTTGAAGTTTAATTAAGATAAAAAATAATTTTCTTTGGTAGTTGATTGAGCTCATCAGATGGTCAGTGGTTTCTGTTGAGGGGCTTATGGTTTACAAAAGGAGGATTTCAGTGACTATTCAGATGCTTGAATGCTTGGAGAGTAGCTCCTCTTACATACCTTCCTAGGGCTACCATCCATTCACGTGAAAAGCCCAGTCATACCTCAGAGATGCTTGTACACCCTCATTAAGCAGGGACAAGTTTGAGGGCTATAGTTTAAATCAAGCTATCTTCTTATCTTCTTTTGAGCTAATTTATTATGTGGATGCGATGCATTTTTTAAAAGCTGAAATTAAATCCAGTTCCATTTTTAATGGATCCAGTAGTATCAGTAAATCCCTCTGGAAGTACTTGAAGGATGTTTCTGGGATGCATCATAGTCTGCTCAGACAGAGCCTTATTTGAAAGTAAAATATGCCCAGTTGACAGTCTCATGGCATACACAGTATTTTTCATTGTAGACTATTTTTCACCAACAAAGTAGATTGTATTTTCTCCATTTGTATACATTATCGGTAGTATTTATTAAATATTGTTTTCTTGATTTTCAGAGAAAACTTTTTGAAATTATTTACCCCCTCTGTGACTGTTTCTCAGATTAGGATATTTTCTTTACTCTTTGGAAAATTATTTTTTGTTAGGGTCATATTTGGGAGGGTAATCAAAGTTTAATGCAATGTGCTAGTTTGTATTCTGGAATTTGGAATTTTGATACTATTGTGTAATGCTCAAAAAAGCCTTAACATTTAGTCTTAGACTAGTGTTGTGGTAAAAACTATTAAAAAATTTCATAAAAATTCAACATTTTCCCTTGTATTTCTCAAATACCATGAAAAGCTGTAATTGTGCTCCTGTCAGTAATAACTCTTAAATTGTTTTTCCTTTCACTTTTATTTTCTATGCAAAGCAATTGCCTCTGAGGCAGCCTTAGCACTTCCCTCACCTTGACCAAAGGATTAAATAGGTTTCTGACCCTTAGGCTTCTGACCTCCATTTACTTTAGATAACTTGTAATTATGTATTATTTTTCTGCTTCTTTGAGATGTAAATCTTTTTAAGAGTGTCCAGTCAATTTTAAATCCTAGAAATGTGTTTCTCAAGGACCTGACATCCATTTCTTTTTAACATAATCCTCAAGGAAGATAGCACCCTATCTCCTGTGTCTCCGTTCTCCTGAGTCTCTCTGGAAACATAAGAGTTTAACTTTGGACTGTTTTGTTTCGAGTTCTAAAACAACTGGTCAGGAAAATATGATAAAGTTTACTTTTCCTTGGTAAAAAATACTTGGAAAAGTACTTAAGTACTTAATCCTTTGGATAAAGCCAATTAGCAAAAAATAAATAAGGTGTAGATCCTTCTAGGTCTAAAAATTTTGTTTCAGCAGTTGAGCTTAGGCTGAGTTCAGAACTCTTCCATTGATCTTCAATAAATTTTTCCTTCCTTCTTGTTCAACTTTGTTTAGTGCGAAGTTTACTTTGACACACTCATACTGACTCTAACTTCTCTTGAATCCCCCAAAATCCTCTTCTTCAGCTGTAGACTTTTCCTTACCTGTCCCCGCCCCAGTTGAAAAGTCCCCAAAGAACCTTTCTGGACCCTCCAAAGAGAGGAGTATGGAAAAGACACAGAATGGGTTAAGCTAGAATTTTTTTCAAGTAGGTAAGGGAGTGAAGGGCTGGGGCATTGACCCAATAAAAATGAACTTCTGTGACTTCATTTATGTTGTAACACTGTCTGTGCGATAAAACTCTTCTCAGAGGGTTGTATCATGTGTTGGTGTGCTCTCAAATAAAGAATTTTCCAGTAATCTCTCAGAACTTGATGGATGAGTAACCCCAAGAACTTGCTCACTGGTTTCCTTGTGTCTAGTTCAGTCTCTTCTTAAAAATAAACAAAAGCAAACACCACACAAGAGCAACAAAATGCTTGTTTAAATAATGTTTTTTGTTTTGTTTTATTTTGTGTTTTTCAAATAACTTCTAGTTCAGAAATTTTTTATGTCTTGGTTGCATGTTTTGTTTAGTTCCAACCACATTTCTCTACTTGGCATTCAGGCCTCTCTACATTCTGGCTACATTGTTAGCTCTCAAATTCATTTTTTTCAGACTGGTTTCTTTATGGTCTCATGAATCTGCCAGGTGAGTTCATTCTTCCACGTGTTCAGCAATGTTGTCCCATCTTTACTCTTATTCACAGCTCTTCCAAGGGGGATACAGACACAACAGGTTTTGGAATCTTTCCTGACAACTCCAGCACTCTTTAGACACTTTCTTTAAGCTCATAGACATTTATAATGAGTTATACAAAATGTTTTAATGAGTGCAACATTCCATTTATTTGTTATTTTGCAAATTATTCTTTTCATAAGAGTTTCCTAGATAATGAAAGCACTGAAAACAGATGAAGACATTTTATATATTCATGTATGAAAGATTTCTACCAGTATTACAAGCATTTCTGCTAATTAAAGAATACAGAACATACTTAAAGCCATTGATGACTAAGGATCATTTTTATGAGCATCAATTATTATGTTAAGCAATATTGCAGTATATACCAAGGAATATAAGGCTATTTGCCCTATATGTAAACATTCTTTGTGAACTCTCAGATTCTTTTCTTTTTTTAATATTTTTTTAGTTGTAGGTGCTGAGGACCGAACCCAGGGCCTCATGCATGCAAGGCAAGCGCTGTACCGCTGAGCTACAATCCCAGCCCAGATTCTTTTCTTTTTTACACTTCATTTTTAAAATTTACTGCAAATTAATTATATAGAACAGTGGGTTTCATTGTGGCATATTTGTATATTCATATAACATAATTTGATGAATTTTACACCCACAAACCTTGCCATCCCTTCCTCTCTCCTGATTTTCTTACTCCACACTAATGGTCTCCCTTCCCCATTCATGAAGACCTTTGTTCCCATCTCTAGATTCCACATAGGAGAGAAAACATGAGATGTTTGTCTTTCTGAGTCTGACATATATCACAATATGATCTAGTTACATTTTTTCTTTCTTTTATGGCTGAATAATACTCCACTGTGTGCATATACTTGTTTTTATTCATTCATCCGTTAATCGATACCTACGTTGATTCTGTAACTTGGCTTTTGTGAATTGTGCCATGATCAACATGGGTATGCATGTATCTCTAAAGTATGGTGAATTTAATTCTTTTGGATAAATCCTAAGTACTAGTATAGCTGAATTATATGGTAGTTCTATATTTAGCTTTTTGAGTAAGGAAACTCCATAATGATTTTCACAGTGGCTGTACTAATTTAAATTCCTACCTACAATGTAAAAGAGTTTATTTTTTCCAACATCCTTGCCAGCACTTATTGTTATTTGTATCCTTTATGACTGCCATTGTGATTGGTGGTGAGATGGAACGACAATTTAGTTTTGATTTGCATTTCCCTGATGGCTGAAGAGGATGAACTTTTTTTTATATGACTTTTTGCCATTTGTATTTCTTATTTTGAAAAATCTCTGTTCACTTCATTTGCCCATTTATTGAATAAGTTATTTTTCTTCTTAACATTGAGGTTTTTGAGTTCTTTGTATATTCTGTAATGAATTCTCTGTTGAGAGAGTAGCTATCTTATAGAGATTTTCTCTCATTATGTAGGTTGTCTCTTTAGATTGTTACTTCCTTTATTTTGTAGACATTTTTAAAATTTAATGCTATCTCATTTACTGATAATTGCTATTATTTCCCGACCTATAGGAGTCCTATTCAGGAAGTCATTGCCTATTCCTGTATATTGAAGCATTTCCTCCATGTTTTCTTCTAGCAATTGCAAAAAAGTTCCTGGTCTTATACTTAGATCTTTCATCCTTCTTGAATTGGCTTTTTTACAAGGTGAGAGATAGGGGTCTAGTTTCATTCTTCTACATGTGGATATCCAGTTTTCCCAGCACCATTTGCAGTAGAGATTGTCTTTTCTATTATGTATGCTTTTGAAGAATCAAATTAACTGTACCTCTGTGTATTCTACTGTATTCCATTGATATGTGTGGCTGTTTTTGTTAACTATGGATTTGTAGTATAATATAAAACTGAGTACTCTGATGCCTCCCAATTACTCTTTTTGCTCAGGATTGCTCTGGCTATTCTGGATCTTCTGTTCTTCCATGTGAATTTTAGGATTTCCCCCCCTAATTCTGTGAGGCATATCATTGGTGTTTTGATGAGGATTGCATGGAATCTATTGATCACTTTTGGTAATGTGGAAATTTTAACAATATTAATTTTACCGACCCATAAATATGGCAAATCTTTCCATCTTCTAATGTCTTCTTCAATTTCTTTTTTTCAATGTTTTGTGATTTTTTTTTGTAAAAGTTTTTTACTTCTTTCTTTTGGTTTATTCTTCAGTGTTCTTCAGTTTTTTTGAAGCTATTGTGAATGAACTTGGTTCTCTGATTTCTTTCTCAGCAGGTACATTATTGGTGTATAGAAAAACTCTGAACTTTGTGTGTTGATTTTGTAACCTACTTTGCTGATTTTTTTTTTTTTTATCAGAGAAGTCTTCTGGTGGATACTTTAGTGTCTTATATAGAGTCATATTGTCTAAATATAAAGATAATTTGAATTCTTTCCTATTTGTACCCATTTTATTTCTTTCTCTTGCCTAAATTCTTTGTCTAAAATTTTAAATACTATATTGAATAGGAGTGTTGAGAGTAGACGTCCTTGTTTTGTTCATGCTTATCGAGGAAAACACTTTCATTTTTCCCCATTCAGTATGATGTTGATTTTGGGTTTATCATATATATCTTGTATTTTATTGGGGCAAGTTCTTTGTGTCCCTAGAATCTTCAGCGTTTTTAACATGAAGGCATATTGAATTTTGTTGAAAGTCTTTCTTTCTTTCTTCCTTTTTCCTTCCTTCCTTCCTTCCTTCCTTCCTTCCTTCCTTCCTTCCTTCCTTCCTTCCTTCCTTCCTTCCTTCCTTCCTTTCTTTCTTTCTTTCTTTCTTTCTTTCTTTCTTTCTTTCTTTCTTTCTTTCTTTCTTTCTTTTTGCTAGTGAAGATTGAACCCATGGGTGCTCAACCATTGACTCATGGCCCTTTTAATTTTTATTTTGACACAGGGCCATGCTAAGTTTCTTAGGGTTTTATAAGTTGCTGAGGCTGACTTTGAACTTGCGATCTTCTTGCCTAAACTTCCCGAGCTGCTGGGATTATAGGTGTACACCACTGCACCTGGCTTTTGTTTCTGCATCTATTGAAATAGTCATGGGATTTTTGTCTATTCTATTTATGCAGTATATTATTTTTATTGATTCGTGTATATTGAGCCATCTCTGCATCCCTGTAATGAAATTAACTCGATCATGTGCGATCTTTTAAATGTATTGTTGAAAGCATTTTAAGAATTTTGCATCTATCAGGAACATTGGTTTGTACCTTTCTTTCCTTGAATGTGTCCTTATCCAGTTTTGTAGAATGAGTTTGGAAATATTCCCTCCTTTTCTATTTCATGGAATTACTTGAGGAACATTGGTGTTAATTTTTCTTGAGAAGTCTGGTAAAGTTTAGCATAAATCTGTCCAGTCTTGGGCTTTTCATTTTGGGGATAATTTTTATTAGTGCTTTGATTTCATTACTTATTATTGGTCTGTTTTGTTTTCTATGTCCTCTTTGTTCAATTTTGGAAGATCACACGTACCAAAAATTTTGTCAATTTCTTGTAAATTTTCCAATTTATTGGAATATAGCTTTTCAAAATAGTATGGAATAATCCTCTAAATTTCAATGGTGTCTGTAGATTCCCATTTTGCCTCTAATTTTATCAATTTGATTTTCTCTTTCTTTTGCTTAGTTTGGCTAAGGTTTTCTCACTCTTGTTTTTCATTTCAAATAACCAACTCTTTGTTTCATTGATCCTTTGTATCTTTTATTCTCTATTTCATTCATTTCAGTTCCTTTCTTATGAGGGAGTATAGTGGATTGAACTCAGGGGCACTCAACTGCTGAGCCACATCCACAGCCCTATTTTGTATTTTATTTAGAAACAAGGTCTCACTGAGTTGCTTAGTACCTTGCTTTTGCTGAGGCTGCTTTGAACTAGTGGTCCTCCTGCCTCAGCCTCCCAAACAGCTGGGATTACAGGTGTGCACTGTACTCCTAGGTCATTCATTTCAATTCTGATCTTTATTATTTTTATCCTTAGGATTATTTTGGAAGTGTTTTGTTCCTGTATTTCTTAGACTTTGATATATATCATTATTTATTTTTGATCTGATTTTTATATAGGCATTCAAAGCTATGAACTTCCCCCTTAGAACTGCCTTTCTTATAACACAAATTCTAGTATGTTGTGGATCTATTTTCATTTGATTCTAAGACTTTTTAATATCCACACAATGTAAGAAATTATTCACATTATTTTTGTATTTGCTAAGACTTGCTTTATGGCCTAGTATATGATCGATTATGGAGACATTTCCATGAACAGCTGAAAAGAACACATATTAAACTGAATAAAATATTCTATAGATGTCTGCTAAGTCTCTTTGATCTATAATTTAGTTTAATGCTGTAGTTTTTTGTTTATTTTTTGTGTGATTAATCTACCTATGAGTGATAGTGGTATATTAAAATCACCCAGTATTATTTTATTGGGTCCTGTTTGTCCTTTTACATAAAGTAGTATCTGATTTATGAAATTGAGTGCACCAACATTTAGGGCACATATATTTGTAATTATCATATCTTCTTATTGGATTGTTCATTTTCCTAATACATACTGACCTTCTTTTATTCTTCTTACCATTTTTGTCTTGATATCTGCTTTGTGGGATATGCGAATAGCCACTCCTGCTTGCTTTTGGGTTCCATTTGCATGAAATGTTGATTTTTATCCTTTCACTTTCAATTTGTGAATGTCTTTCCTGGTGAGGTATGTTTCTTGTAGACATATGGTTTGGTCTTGTTTTTATTCCAATCTACCAGTCTATGTCTTTTAATTGGATAATTAAGGTCATTTATATACAACATTATGATAGAGAGGTATGTATTACTTTCTGTCATTTTTCTTATTTTTCATGCTTGATTTGATCCCAATTCTCATTTGATTTTCTACTTTCCTGATAAAATTTATTTTTTCCATTCTCTCTTGGTTATTTTTATCAAATCAAGACATAAGAAAACCATTGACATTTGCAATGGGGATTTACCTTCTGATATGGCCTTGATGTGTGTAGAATTTGGAAAACAGAGATGTAATGGAACAAGAATACAGACAATCACAGTGGGAGAACAAAGAATTGTGCAGTTTGATACAAAGTACACATAAGAGATTTGTGGAAGATAAGTGCAATTTGTGATATATATCAAGGAGGGCCTTCAGTATCATGTTGAAAATAGGTCTTGAAATTGTTTTCTATTTATGTATTTGATTGTTTGATCATGAAGTGTGAATTAGATATAATGTAAAAATGAGTGTATGTTTTCCTTGGTTAGGAAAAATTGGGGTCAACATTTAGTTTTTTGAATAAGAAGATTAGTATTTTTAAATAAGTTGCTTTTGATTATGATATTCTAGGCAGCATTTGTTTATATGTTCTTGAGTGGGAAGTTTGGAATATATTAGTATTTGTGTAAACCAAAGCTCTTGTTTCTACTCCAGATATGCATTCTTTAAAATAGTCACTGGGGAAGGGTTCAGTTTTGCTATAAAGACCCCTCACTGGGATTTTAATTAAAGGTAATATATTTATGCCTAAAGAAGTGGGTTATTAGAAATTAATGACACAATTTAAACTGCAAAGGAAGAGTTTCATCATTTTCAATAACCTGTTTTTTTAACATGAGTTTACACTATTTTCACTTTATTATTTTACTAAAGCTTTGGGAATGCTATTTTCTTTCTCTTAACAGTGATTATATTAATGAACTGATTACTTTAGAAACTTTTCTCTTTAAGATAAACTATTAAAATCAGTTACTTGATTAATCCAACCACTTAAACACAGGTAAAATGAATGCCTCAATCTCTTATAAGGGGAAAAAAAAATCTATGATATCTAAAGTACAGCTAAGCTTTCTTTTTCTTTCTCCTCAAGTTTAGTGGGTACTCTTAATTTTTGCCTTTGGCTTATCTTTTTGTAAGTCTCAAGGTTTGAGAAATTCCTAGTGAAGGAACAAAAGCAAAATCTTCCTGTCCTTCAATAAATTATAGTGAAAACTAATAATAAAACACAATATAAGTCCAGTACACTGAGCAAGAACCAATTTGAGATCACAAGAAGCAACCCATGTCATAGTGAAGGGTTTTGTGTCATAGTAAGTTCAAACTGGAAAAACACTTTTTGAATATTTTGATATTTTTCAAAGAAAATGGTCAGATATTGAAGCTTTTGAATGTATTTACATATATGGAATAATAAAAATAAAAAATATATGGATGGGCCTTTGAGAAATAAAAATTACAAGCACTTTATTCAATGGAATTCTTTCATAATCAAGTTTCCCAATTGAAATAAACTTTTTGGAGATAAACTCTTCCTTTTGACTTTGATTGGGTCTAATTCTGTTGGTGCCTAATATTTCTAGAGTCTAATGGCAATATCAAGAAGCTTGATTTTCTTCATGTTACTTTAAAGTTTGAGTAATGGTTTTTAGTTTTTCTAAAAGCTAAATTTTAGAGCATATGATAGCATTTATAATAGCATATGATGCAATTTATAATAGCAATTTATAATAGCATATTATAAATCTTCTTTTTTAAGAAGATTTACACAAAAGCTAGTATATTTTGTCAGTCAAAAGTACCATGTTTGCATTATTTTCAAATGAGAAATTACATCAATGTCCTGATGTAAATTCATCGTATAACTTTTTTCCAAAATATAGTTTTCCTTGAAAATGAAGGATTTTTATCTTAATTCTTGTGTCTTTTATAAATATTCAGGAAAACATATATCTGTGTTTGAACATTGTCTCTCCAGTTATTGCAAATATCAATGGCATTTTTGAATTTTCTATGCCATCTATTCATTGATGATCTCAAACTTGTATCTTTAAATTGAATTACTCTCCTGGGCTCCAGATTCATACATCTGATTTCTTCTTTGATATTTTCACTTGAAAGTCTATTAGGTATTTCTAAAGAATTGTATACTCTCTAGTCTCTTTACCCTAACCCCAAATCTAATTTTCTCCAAGTCACCATATCTTAATTATAGCAGTTACTTAATCAAAATACGAAAAGAAAAAATCAAGAATTTTTTTTACTATAATCATTAACATAATAAATGTACAAATTGATGGGTCTTAGGTTTGGATAAAAGGCATCTGCTAAAAATCTCTGTGTAAAATGCAGGAAATAAAATGGTCATATTTTATGATTAGTCAATGGATTAACCCACTTAATGGACATGTGGGGGTGTGACTAGAGGAAGTGGGTCTCTGGGAGGTTATGCCATTAGGGCTTATGTCTGTGGATTCCTCCCTCTTTCTTACTCTGCTTTCTATGATGAAGTGAGCAGCTTTTCTCTACCGTGCCCTTCTGTCATGAAGCTCTGCCTCACCTTGGGCCCACAGTGATTGTTAGCTGACCATGTACTGAAACCTCTAAAACTGTAAGCCCCAATAAACTTTTCCTATTCTAAATTGTTATTGTCAAGTATTTTAGTCACAGCAACAAATTGCTGACTAATACAATGAGAAGTCTTTAATATTTCCATACACACATCACCCATCAACTTTGTCTATTCACCCATCTCCCAGTCTTGATTTCTCCCTTCCTTTCATACTTGTATCCAGTATGTCACTAAGCTCTACCCTACCCCTAAATGACTATATTCCAAATCTGATCATTTGTCTTTATTTACATTGTTACAACCCAATCTCAACAACTATAATTTTGCTCTGAGTTCTACAATAGTCTCCAATTAGTCTCTTTGACTGGGTTTCTGCCCATAATTATCTAGCCTTCACATTGTAGGCAGGGAGATCATTGCAGACAACAATCATAATTTTTGTGTTACTTTTCTGCTTAAAATTTCTAATGACTTCTCATTGTACTTGAAAGTCCATACATAAGCTATGTATATGAGATCTATACTAAAGAACGCTATCTCTTATTGATATTTTGTTTTATTCTCTTCTTCTTGGTTGGACAGCAAAACATTCCCCATCACCCCTGCTGCCCCTGTAAAGATGGGCTGGTCTGGGGCAGTGGAAGGTAGGTAGAAATACTGGGTATCATTACCAGGTGTGGCCCATAAAACATTTCTCATCTTCTTTCCCATTGTGTGCAAAATTGGAAGCTGTTTTAAAGACATTCCCACATGATGAAAGGGGAGTGGGTTATTTACCTCCATGGAGCAAGCTCCCCAACTTAGCCCATTCTTACATGTGTAAGAAATAAAGCTTTGTTTTTTCTAAGGTACAGTTCTAGGCACTAGGTAACCCAGCTTCTGTCTCTTTCTAATCTCTTTACACTCTGCCCTTTCTCAGTAGGGCCCAGTTACTTGGTATTTCTTTTTACTCATTAATTCACACAAATGATATATTTCATGTTTGTCATGCTTCTTTTTGGCTTGCATGACCGCTGAGATCTAAACGTGGCAACTCTTCCCTTCAATCAGACATCAACTCAAATGTCATTTCTTCCGAGAGGCCCTCCCTGATTGTCCTGTCTTAAACAGCCCCTGCACTGGCCTCTATCTACAATATTGTGCTAATAAATGTTCTTAGCAATTATCAGTACTTAAAATTCTCATGTTCATATTTTTTTGTTACTGTCTTCCTGTGTATCAGCTTAGCAAGAAGATGAATTCTTCCCTTTCATTGTTACAGCCTGAAATATGTTTGGCATATATCAGGTACTCAGTGTACGTTAGCTAGCTGAGTAGAGTGCTCGGATAGGTTATTTGAAGATAGGAATTATATCCTATAGTTCAATTATACAAAAATACATAAGCCATGATATTTCTAATATAATATCTTATTAAATCACATGTAAATTCAGTATTATAGAAAGCCATAGGATTTAGAAGCAGAAAGACCCAATTCAAGTTTTGAACCTATTGTATGATTCTAAGAACTCAATCTTTCTGAGGTTTTATTTTCAGAATGAAATACTATTCACCTTCTTGTGGTGGTCTCATGAGATAGAATGTTTGTGAATAAACAATATAAACTGTATATGGTTCATAGTATATAAATAAGGTTGTTTTTAAAATATATAAAAATAACATGTATAGATAGCTTGTGTGTCTAAATATTTTGTGGGTGCACAGTGATGATAAATGATATACATATTAATTAGAATCATTACGTATATTAAAGCACAAATTTCTCTGAGATTTAGAACATTCTCTTAGTCATAGTTTCTCCATGCTTCAAAATAAATTGCTTTCTATTCAACATGTAGTTCTATAGTTGAAAATTTTCTTTAACATTGTTTTTATTGTCAGGAGAGTACATGAATCAAGTGTCAATAAATGTATATGAAGATGTGAATTTTTGATTAGGTAGAAATGTGAAATTTCCCTTCAGTGGCTTTATTTAGCATTGTTCTGAGAAACCATACTCGAATTGCCCTCGGACTAAATTTGCCCCAAGTCACCAAACTGTCCATAAGTAAGTTTCACAATCAAGGTATTATCAGTGTATACTGTCTCCAGCAAACAATACTTATTTTAATAATAGAATAAATAGTGCTTATAAAATTTCTATGTGAAATGCTCTCTAGGAAATTAAGCTTAGTTGCTGTTTAAAATCATTACTGGAAAAGAGGGAGACTTGCCTCCTGAACCTGCATCAATGAGGAAATGTTTTATGATGAGTTATCACCATTCCTCCCAGTTCTACTTCAAAGTGTTCAATAAAGAGATATCCCTTTGATATTGAAGAGATATTGCCTTTGATAATAAAGAGATATTGCCTTTCAGGATATCCCTTCATTGTATAGTCAAGTGAGGTTTAGTTTGCAAGAGATCCTCTGTGTCTTTCCCCCAAGATTAAGGCCATACCATCTCAGGATTGGGACTGGAAAGGTCCTAAATGGCTCAGGATTTTCTCTTTTCAGCAGAGGGCTGAAACACCATGTGAGATATGTCACAAATGTATTTTTTAAAGCATTGCCTTAGGGGAAGGAATAAGGGGAGAACAGAATATTTCTTTGGTTTTTGTCTCATGTTGTACAGAAATATCCATTGATTGCTTACTAAAAATATTCAATGTAGGCCTAGCCCTGAGAAGAGATCATCACTAATTTTGACAAGGCTCCCAAACAAAGTAGTTTTTACATGCCATTATGCAAGTTTGCATAAAGCAAACATTAGCAGCTTTGTCCCACTCTGTAATAACAGCAAAAGGAAGTTTTCTTGATTTTGGTTAATGAAATCTACAAATCAGGAAATATTTGAATAGAGACCTAGGAGAACACTTTTTATTAATGTTTTATGATACTTATTTAAAAGAACATAAAGGAACCTAAGAGATTTTGTGTCAGGATGGAATTGAAATGTATTATTGCTTACCAATGAGAATATACAGGAGAGTTTTTTTCATAAATTGGATTCCAGCTAACCTGATATACTGCTATAAAAGGTCTTTTACCTTATGGATGTTTATTATTAGAAAACTTTATAGTACTAAGTATATTGCATTTATAAGTCTAGTGGGGCCTGATCCAGCTTTTAAAAATTGTACTTAATTAAACACTAGTGCCTCATTGAACATGATTACTCTGGAAGGAGGAAGAGCATAAGATCACATGAACCATTGCTGTAGATATGATATGGGTTAGTTATAAGCTTTAGTTTATGCTTCTTTGTGAGCAAAGGAAAACCCACCATTGCTAATTGAACACTTTTATTTCATATTTGACAATTCCTGCTTTAAAAAATAGCATATAAGGGGAAACAAAACAAAAAATGGTTTTACATTCCAGCTGTGAGTATAAATTGTGCAGAAATTTTGGAAAATGTTGAATGTGTACATGGTCAGAAAACTTAAATGGTATAGTAGATGTACAATGACAGTGAGAAATTTGTTGTTCCTTTCTCACTTAGATTTAGACCTCAAATCTTACATTTTTGAAACTTTCTGTATAAAAAATTGTATGTCTGAATATATGCATATATGAATTTGTTCTAACACAAAATTTATGTTTATAAAGGGAGCTATTGCAGTATAGCCTATTGATTTTTAAAATTTGTCTTTGAGAGCTTTTAGCAATAAATGTTCTTCTTTTCAATGTTCACTAATTCCATTGTATAGTTGGACAGTAATTTAATCAGCCTTTTATTAATGGGTATTTAGCTTTTACTTTTTTGTTATTATAATTAATATTGTTCCAAATGCCCAAACATTTGGGCTTTAGTAACTATGAATATGTATGAAGACTAAATTCTCAGAAATAGAATTGCTAGGTCAAAAGTAGGTAAATTTGAAATTTTGGCGAATTTGCCAACTTGTGCTGTAAGATTGTACCTAGTTTACAGCCACAGTACCACCCCCCCCCCCTCCCTTTAGCAGAACCAGGTTTCAGTAGACTTTAAAAATTTCTGGTGCTTTATGATGGCAAGCTAAGAGTTTTGGGAAAGAGAATAACATTCCTGGTGAAATTTCTGCAAAGTAAATTAATGGCAAAGACAGTAGTACCCTTTCTTCACATATCTGTGGGTGAGGTTGGACTATAGAAGATCTGAAAGCAGAATTAAAGAATTTATCTGTGTAGACATTCAATATTGGTAAATTCATGCAAACCTGAATTAGCCTGTCTTAATGGTGTCAAGCAATTTGTCTTTATAGAAGCTCTGAGATAGACTTAAATACATCTTTAGTTAGTCTCAAAGGAATTTTCTTCCTAATTTTTGACAGAATTTTTGAAATTTTGTCCAATTATTATTATTATTATTATTTACTAGAGATTGAATCCAGGTGAGCTTTATCACCAGGCTACATCCTCAGCCCTTTTTATTTTTCTTTTTGAGACAGGGCTTCACTAAGTTGCTGAGGCTGATCTGGAACTTGCAATCCTGCCTCAACCTCCTGAGTTACTGGGATTATATGTATACACCATTGAGCTCAGTTCAATTAATTTGTATTTATTATTTTTATTAACTTTCTTTTATAAAGGAAATAATTGATTATTATAGCTATTAATGCTTGATATATATTCTAGTCTTTTCTTGACAAAAATATTTATCAAAATAAGAAAACCAATAGCTATGAAATACAGATTTTTACAAAAATATATTTTGTTCTGTGGTTTTATTTATTTCATTATTTTTAATTATACATAAAATCTTCCTATAAAGATTGAGTGGTCTTTGAAATGCACCTACCCTCAATGGAAAATATGGTTCTGAGTGATTATATGGTTTTAATATGGTTCTGCATCTCTGAAAGTTTTTGATTTTACTTTATTGTTGTTGTTGTTTTTGTTTTTGGTACCAGAGATTGAACTCAGGGGCACTTGACCACTGAGCCACATCCCCAGCCCTCTTTTGTGTTTTATGTAGAGACAAAGTCTCACTGAGTTGCTTAGTGCCTCGCCTTTGCTGAGGCTGGCTTTGAACTTG
The DNA here is from genome assembly GCA_004024805.1 of Geosciurus inauris. Lineage (NCBI taxonomy): Eukaryota > Metazoa > Chordata > Mammalia > Rodentia > Sciuridae > Geosciurus > Geosciurus inauris. The sequence goes on from PVHX01000273.1 coordinate 31,845, forward strand.
CAATTCTCCTGTCTCAGCCTCCCAAAGTGCTGGGATTACAAGCGTGCGCCGCTGCGCACGGCTTGATTTTACTTTTACTATTATATTTTTTGTCATTTTTTAATTATTGGAAAAAGAGCCACAACTATTATGACTCTCATATTTCCAAAATTTTCATTAAATCCAAGGAACTAGTGTACAAATGATTGCTCCTGAAACCAAAATGAGTTTCAGAGAAGCTTTTGTCTATAAATATGGTGGTATGAAAATTTTCATTTTGCATTTTCTCTCGATGGAGAAGACTGCTTCTGTGCAAAGAATTTGCATTTCAATCACTTGTAGGGTTGGCCTATGAGAGCAACCTTTTGTTCCCACTTAATTTTAGTGGGCTCTTTCATTAGCTGCTATTTAGACAGGCTTTCCACTTGGTTGGCTTCTATCTCTTCCCTTATCTGGTCTTTCATTAGGCCAGGTTGACCTGAATTGGCTCTGTTCTCTGTTTTTTATTTGACACTGGCTCCTGTGACTCCCTGTCAGTTTGTGTTGGCTGTGGGCATTCATTTTGTTCTTGGCAAAGTTCCCCAGGTGGAGTTGTCTGGTGTTCATATCTTCTGATGACAATGCTGTATCTCCTTCTTTATCTATTCTGCTACTTTTCAGTCAACCTTCATTCTAGTACAACAAATGTTTACTTTTTATTTAGTAGCAACTGGGTCACGTTATAGCAGGGAGTGTTTTTGTTTTTATTTTTTTTCTTTTCTTTTTTTTTTAGTTTTGAAAGGCAAGCTTAGCATTGAAATGAAAGATAAGCCTGCAACTGGTCAGATCTCCATAGTTTCTAACATCCTTTGTGTTCATGGAATTTAGCATTGCATCTAGTCTTTGGCAAATAAATAACTCTATCCTTTTTGGAAATAACATTTTCTCTAAATATCAGATATCTATTTTTAAAAAAGTTAGTTTAATCTGCACTGACATATCTTCTATAAAACATCTATCATCTATGTGTCTATGTGTCTATGTGTCTATGTATCTTTCATTTACTAAAATTCAACATAGGTAACATTGACTTTAACCCAATTTATTTATTGAAATTCCAAAAAAAATCCTCAAATTAAACTTTTTAAAATGAATTGATTTAGTCTTACTGGAGTTTGAGTACCAATCATGTTACTTAGTGGATAATTGAACTTGGGTAAGCCATTTAACTGTATGTTCTCCATTTTCTTCTTTATTAAATGGGAGAAATGATCCTTATTTCAAGAGCATTTCAAAGTGGTGAATAAAAATTTTACATATGGGCATATTTTATTAATAGAAGTGCTATATAAAGGTTAACATTTTTCTTATTTGGGTACAGATAATAGGATGTTAGAGCTCAAGGTTGCACCTGAAAAAATGTGTAAATTCTTCAGTTCTTTTGAGCTAGCTCTTCAATGCCTTTTAATGATATTCATGGACAAATAATCAGCTGCTGAGCAATTTTAAAAAAGAGAGTGACATAATTGATCCTATGCTTTTGAAAAGTAATCACAGGAAACAGTACAGGAATGGAATGATGCAGACAGAATGGGGGAGATCCTGTAGGAGGCTGTTGGAGCAGTCACACAAGAGATAACAACAGTTTGAATTTAGAAGAGGTATGAGCAAGACTGATGGAACTGTCAACTGTGGAAAATTTTGAGGAGATAAAATCAACCAGATGAAGAACGAGAAGAGTTAAACCATTTTTTGGTTTGATCAACTAGAAAGAATTTTCCAGCTTTTCCTGTGATGGTAAACATGGTAGCATTCCAGTTATCAGAATTTTGCTCCTTCTTCCTTAGATGTGAAATATAGAAGGAATTGTAGTTGGCAGGAATCTGCTGCTTTTCATGGGGATAAGAAACAGAAGGGGAACACGTTTGTGGGAACAGTTATTGGTTTATTGCTCTAAAAGTGGTAGATGAGATATTTATATGGATAAACATTCTTGCAATTGCAGATAATTAAAAAAAAATTTTTTTTTTGTAACTCAGGAAAACACTGAATTCATAATGGTATTTGAGACCACGGGAATGAATGAAGTTATTTAGGGAGCGAGTTTATATTCTGAAAGAGGACAGTTTAAGAAAATATCTTCTAAGTAGTGAATAGCAGGAGCTTAAGCTCTGAAAAAATAAAAGCAAAGACCAGCAAAAAGTACGGCCCAGTCTAGAAGGAGGGAAGAAAGAATTTTATCTAAGAGGGAGTATATTACAGCCTTACATGCTTCAGATCCATCAAATAAAATAAGAATGACCCTGATTCTATTGAACTTTCCAAACTAAAGGTCCTTAGTCCCAGTAATTAAATTTGTGTTAGTAAATTTATGGTAGAAACCTGGATATAATCAGACTGAGAAGTAAATAGTGAGAAGAGTACACAAAAAGGATGGACAGTTTTTTCAAAGAATTTTGACTTCCATGAAGTATATATTTAATTGTCAAATAAATGAAAGTCAATGAGAGAAGGCAATTAGGGAGGTAGAGAGAGGGTCATTTTATTTTTAAGAGAGTAGAACTTTGAGCATGTTTAAACTTTCTTGGATGAATAATAGGATAAGAGAAAATAAAATTAACAGGAAAAGGAGACAGAGGCTACACAATGTGGGTCCACAGCTTTAGGGGGAGCACAAGCCTTAGGAAGTTGGCATCTTTTCTCTGACAGGAAGAACAGGAAAAGAATAAGCAGGGTTTCATAGAATTGAGGGAGTTTCCCTCTGCAAGGTATTTTTTTTCTTTGTATATATGGAGGGAAGGCTATGTGCTGGATGATGACGGAGCTGGTGGAATCTGAATCTAATGGAAAGATTAGAAATATAGGTTTTGCAGAGTGAATGAGAAAATTAAGGAAGAAAACATCAGAAAGTTCGTTAAATTTACATTCCCACTGGCAATGTCTATTGGTTTCCATTTTTTTCCATATTCTAGACAACACTTGTTATCTCTTGTCTTTTGGTAAAAAGTATCACAACAAGTGTGAGATAACATCTCATTGTGGTTTTCATTTGTATTTTCTTGATGATTTGAGTGTTGAGCACCTTTTCACATACCTGTTGGTCATTTGTGTCTATTCAAGTCTTGGAGAAATGTTTATTCAAGTCCTTTAGTCCTTTGCCCATTTTCAAATTGGATATTTTATTTTATTTTTTTTTTGCTATTGAGTTGCATTCTTTCCTTGTATATTTTGGATATTAACCCTTTATTTGACGTATGACTTGCAAATATTTTCTTCCATTCCATAGGTTGTCTCTTAATTTTGTTGGTTATTTCCTTTACTATACAGAAGCTTTTTCTTTATTTCTTTATTTTCTATTTTGTAATTTTACTTTCTTATGTGTACTGTAGTTATACATAATGATAGGATTTTTTTTTTTTGGTACAAATGGTAGGATTTTTTGTTACATATTTATACGCACACACAACATAACAATATAATTTGGCCAGTATCATTCCCCAGCACTTTCCCCCTCCCATCCCTCGGTCCTTTTCCTCTACTGATCTCCCTTTGATTTTCATGAGATCTACCCCCACCTTTCTTTTCCTTGTTCCTCTCTAGCTTCCAGCTATGCAGAAGTTTTTTAGCTTAATGCAACCCCATAATTTCAAAATGTTACATTCACAGAAACAGAGTAGAGTGGTGGTTCCAGGATTTTGGGAGATGTTGTTCAAGGGTCGCAGTGTTTCAGTTGTGCAAAATAAATAATTTCTGGAACTCCAAGGTGCAATAAAGCTTTAGTTAACAGAAGTATATTATATGCTTGAAGTTTGCCTAGAGGATAAATCTTTAATGTTCTCAACACACATGAATAATTGAGCTATGCGATATGATGGATATGTTGACTAACTTTATTATGGTGAATATTTCATAATATACATGTATTCAAAAATCATCTGGTTGAACACTTTAGTTACATACCACTTAAAATTGTCAATTATATCTCTATGAAATTTGACAAAAAAAATCAAGCATTAAGTAGTGCTTTGTCAATGTTCTTGGAGATCTAAAATACATTGCAATATCAAGGTGCTAATTTATGTAATTTTTGTGTCTAACAGTCTGAATGCAGGCACAGAGATGAGAAATGAAATTGATCATGTACTGGCATTTAGTTAGGAAAAACTGATGGAAGGAAAAGAGAAAATGTTTTATGGATATTGGCATGAGAATGACTGGTATGAGGAAACCCTGAGCCTAAGGAAAATAGAGAAGTGAAGGTTGAAGTTAAGAGAAGCCTTTTTAGAAGGGTTAAGGACTAGTGGTCTCAACCAGGTAAAAGAACAGATACTCTAGGAGATCCTGTGGGAAAGAAGATGTGGTCAGGGAGAGGAATGTTTTAGTTAAAAAGTTTGTGGTGGATCAGAACCTAGTGAGTGAACCCAAAACAAGGATGATGTCTAGGATATGGCCACTGGAGTGAAGATGAATTGAATGACCCTGGAACTGAGACTGGTAAGAAATGACGGGAGTACTGCAATGGGTGAGAGATCCTTTCCTTGTCGAAGCCTCTAAGAATGATGGCAATGCTTGGGATAGAGAGGAAGAGTGTGATCTGAACTGCAAACTATTATTGTGTTAAGACCAAGTTGCCAGGAAGGTAAAAGACACACAGAACAGGGGAAGGAAGGGATGGTATAAATTCAAAGTGGAGAAAGTGGCAGTCTGGGGCCAAATTTAGACCACAAGTTGTTTTATTTGGTTTATGGTGTTTTAAAAATCTGATTAGATTGTTCCTATTTAAATATGTGAGTTTTCTTACATACCTACACATGCGTACATGCAGGCGACCTATGTGCAATACATTTTTCCCCCCAAAGGGAAAATATTTTTAATTTGATTTTTTTAGATATACATGACAGAAGCATGTATTTTGACCTATTATACATATATGGAGTATAACTTATTCTAATCAGGATCCCATTCTTGTAATTGTACATGACGTGAAGTGTCTATTTATGAATTAGGATGATGTGGCAACAAGGATTACAAATTCTTCCCAACCTGAACTGTGTGAAGTAAATGTTCAATAAAATATGAATAAATTAAAGAACAATTTAGTATTCAAGGACTGTGTTCTCTTTGCTATTTCTTTGTCAACTGAAGACAAATGTATTAAAATTTTGGAGTTAGGAGAGTCTCATAGGTTTGGTATAAGATATGATATGGGATCTGCTAAAATTGAAGTAGAATTTTAAAAATATAACATTACTTCACAATAAAAATAAATTCCTTTCTTTAGTGTCTTAACAGACCATTATGGAACTGAAAATGAAAATACTTGCTCTTTCTATGCCTGATAAAATCCAAAAGTGATTTTGTTTGCTCTTAGCTAGATTATGTACTGTACTACTTTTGAAAGATCATAGCTGCTTCTGGTCTTGATTCCTTGTGGACAAAGAATTGAAAGAGAGTTGTTTGTTTTTTTTCCTCCAAGATAGATGAGCTCTCTTCCATCAAGAACTTTACTATTTAAATAAATTTGGTGTCTGACATAGGATTTAAAAATTTTTGTTTTTCTAACTCTTTTTTCTTAGAAACATGTATTTCTGTACTTTCTCTCTGAATTACAAATCTGATCTTTTTTTTTTTTGCCTAATACCAGAAAAAATCTTATTTATAAAATTTCACAGGGAAATATAAATTTATTCACTAAAAATTAAAAAGCCATTTATATTTATTTGGAAAGATGTTGTGATGGTTAATATTATGTATTAACTTGGTTGGGCCAATGTTTGGATAGAATTATTCTAGGTGTGTTAATGAAGGTTTTTTGGGATAAGATTAACCTGAACGAGGGGACCATTTCTGTCTTCCTCATTCATTCAGTTGAAGACCTGAACAGAAAAGAAAGATTGAGTTAGAGGAAGCTCCTTTGCCCGGCTACTTGAGATGAATCAATTGTTTTATTTCCTTGTGACTGAACCCCAATTCAGCTCTTGTTGGGCCTCAAGGATGCTGTCTTTCAGACTGGAATGACATCATTGGTTTTCCTGGTTCTCCAGCTTGTCACCTGTAGGTCTTGTGACTTCTCATCCTTCATAGCTGTATGAGCCAATTCCTTGTAGTCAGTGACTCCCTCTATCTCCTGTTCTCTTCTCATCTCTCTACTGCTTCTGTTTCTTTGGAGAACCCAAACTAATACAGATGTCAAATGAATAATAAGTATGGGAATATCATATTATACCTCACAAATATGTAAAATTATTATGTGTCAATCAAAAGAATTTTAAATATTCAAGGAGATGGAAAAGCTAACCTTTCCAATAGGATTATTACATGTTATATCCATGTAACAAATGATCACAATGTACATAATAATATATAGAATTAAAATAATAATGAAGACATTTTAAAAAGTATTCTTTTAAAATATGATTTTTTTTTCCCTTTTGGAATTGGGGGAAAGGGAAAATAGGTATTCATGGAAACAGAGCCTGAACATAGGTGCTATTTGTTAGTTCTGGTCAGGGTCTAAGATGCCCAATTAAGGAAACTGATCAGTGGAGCTGCTGCAAGCCCGATGTGACGTCACTAGTGGACACACCTCTTGTCAATCAGCGAGTTTTCCTGACCCATTCAGGAAGGACTCTGGCCTTCTTTTCCTGTTCCCAAGCCCTCCTCTTCCTGACGGGGTTTTCTTAAAATTCTCTATGCATGGAAGATCCAGCGCCATTTCTCCGGACACGCTCTGATGGACGGGGAATTTGGTCCGAGGGCGCGCATTCCAATAAAGCCTTG